>JBAMAW010002590.1:0-27994 GCA_037043295.1 Amiota minor
TACTTCATCAGCTCTCCTTCTTGTGCGGGATAATTGTTCCCGTTATTTGACTGCCGACAGGGCATTGGTGACTTACTGAAGAAATTTGACGTGCTGCTGTAAGAGGAACAGAGTTAGTATTATTTCTCTGGACTGTATCAAAGATGGGTGCGAAGGTTGTTGTAGTGACCAATGATGAAATTGAACACGTATTGTAGTAGCGGTTGTTGATGTTGTTGTAGGTGTTAGTGTACAGAGCATCACAGGTGAAGCACACTGCTTACTCCATGAGGTTTTATTGTTTTTGCTATAATTTGTGATGTTGTTTGCGTTGTTGTATGGTTGCTTAGCGGAGCTTGCTTCCCATGACAGAGCGGATTGTGAGATACCCGCAGTTAGAGAGCCTATGCTCAAACTGAGGAACGTCAGCTTCGCTTATTAGTGTTTACGTTTACACGTTTAGTTGTTGTTGTTCCAGTTATCAATTTAATCCAATTCAAGACGACGTTTCAAGTCTGACTCAACCGCCAATTTGAATTCATGTTCTTATGAGAAGAACTTTTTTGTTTTTTGTCCTTTCGAACTGAAACTGGGACACTTTAAGTTTCCAAGACAGGCGTAGGACTTTTGCCGGGACCAGCCAAATCGGGCCACTAGGAGTTACCTCCCATACAAGTCCCGTAAAGAGTATTTCATATTCGGCATAGTCGAAGATAACGTTCTGACTAGTTTTTTCTTTTTTTTTTTTTTTTTTGTAATTTGCATGTTTTCTTTGTTATTTCTACATTTAGAGTTACGTTTTGTTTTTGTGTTGTTTATTAATTTTTTTCTGTCGGATGATCTTTAGAACTCCTTATAGAATCGGGTGTTTATCTTTCTTTATCTTCTATTAAAGCTAAGGCCGTAGACTGCGCCAATTAAAGTTTATTGTTCTTCTCTT
This sequence comes from Amiota minor, assembly GCA_037043295.1. NCBI lineage: Eukaryota > Metazoa > Arthropoda > Insecta > Diptera > Drosophilidae > Amiota > Amiota minor. The sequence continues at coordinate 920 of JBAMAW010002590.1, forward strand.
AAGGGAGAGACACAATACAAAATCAAATATCTACGTCTGTTCTTATCAAACGTTTATTTAAAAGTAAAGTTCTAAAAACATTAAAGTGAATCTTAATAATGAAGCTTACATCTAACAAAAGTTCAACTTAATTCTAAATATTGTCTAATAATGAAAACAAGGAGGGAGAGAAATTTAGATGATTAAGATAAAACAGGGATGGAAAGACACTTAAATTATTAAGTTAAAAAGTATATTACCTGTCCTTTATTGCTAACTATACATAACTCGCTTGTGTGTGATATTGTCCCAAAATAGATTGCTCATGAAACTACGCTTCGAAGTCGCTTATGGCAACGTAGAAATGAATACTAATGATGAAAACATGGCTCTTGTGATTTTTATTTGTTTGCATAGTTGAAAATTTTGAAGAACGTTAACGTTCAGTCCCACTGAGGTTGGAAGATGTGGAATAGTGAAGTCCTCTGACCACCATTCTGTAACTGCTTGAGCTGATATGAATGATAAGGTAAAGAGTTATCGGCAAGGAATTGTATTATTGAACGGTATGCTTCAGCAGTGGTTGGGAAAATACGGAATGATCCTTTGCCGGAAGCTTGCGTGACGTATGAAGAAACGTCTATGACCGCGACAAGGCTGCGCATTAGACCATAAGTCTCAGTAACTCCATCTAGGGATATGGGTGGGGGTCTTGGGACTCTCTCCGTAAGAGGATTATCCACGTATAGGGCACAGTCCAATCGTTGGGTCGCGCTGAATTTTAGATGATTGCATTCCCTCTTCCGCGGTATCCGTTTCCTCATCATTAGAGTGTGAGGAAAGCTCAATGAAACTATTGCACCTGGTGGTGGAGTTCGAACAGAGGATGGAGACTTCTGCGCACTTTTGAAGACTTCGACGGCTGATTATCATGTTCATTAAGAGCTTTGCGTTGTTTCGTGGTTGTTCGAGGGGAGAAAGTTTTTTTACGCTTGGGGTTCAGTTGTTGTTTGCGTCTGGAAACAGCAACACTAGCTGCTGTGTGAGAAAACCAAGAAAACTGGGAGTAGCATCTTTGAATGTGATGATCCATTGTAAGTAGGCTTAGCTGGTTCGGTTTGAGGGACAGTGTTTTTAGGCATATTGCAATTTTTATTTGCAAACTAAAAACCAAAAAACAGGGCCAAAGAATTTGTGGTTTTGGTGTAGAGCATTCAACAGTCAATAATGCTGAAATACTATTACAAAAAGAAGGCACCATTACTTAAACTCAAAACTGCCATAAATGATTTTTTTTTTGTTTTTTTTCTACTGATAAACACAAAAAGCAAAGAGACGGCAAAAGACATTCACTGAACGGAACTTTTCATGCAGCGCGACAGACTAAACACAAATAAATATGTAAATTTATGAGATTTTATAGAAGCACAGTTGCGACTGCCCTCTGAAGGACAAATGCGGACATCATTTATTAATAGTTGAAAAAAAAAATTAACAGCAAATAACAATAAAGAATTACAAAAAGTACAAATAGTAAACAGAGGAAAACCGTAACAAAATAGAGGTGTACCAGAACGTGACGGGACTGCCGTTAAGTAATGCTTCATAAAGCTGGTACCGAAAAATTTATCCGTCATCCGTTGCGGCGGAATCTCTCTAACACCTTCAAGACTCTTGCCTCATGTGTGTGAAATGCACGTTTCTGTGTATATATGTATGTATATAAATTAAACAAACGAATTAAATTTTGATTTTATTATAAATTTTATTATGGCGGCACTATGTGTCTTTATTAATTGTTCATAAGTTTGTTTTATATTTGTCGGCGTGATGCGCCTTGCGTGAGTCGGTTAAAACTAAAACTTAAGTCTAGCTTCGTCTTAAATGAAACTTTGCTAATGCTTGGCATACGTGACGAAATGTGCACCGTCAGCGGAAAGGGTTCTAATAAAGAGAACCTTTGAGTGGGGAAAGAGAATCTTTGGATTAAAGAAGAGTATTTTTGGATTGGAAAAGAGTGTCTTTGAATTGGAGTACGTGACAGAATATGTACTGTCAGCAGAAATGGTTGCTATGGCTTATGCTGGGAAAGTGACTTGTGTAAAGATTCTGGATATTGCATCAGCCAAATAGTATGGGAAGCGGACATTGCGTCAGCGAAAATATTGTGAGAATAATGATCATGATAATGATCATATCATTATGGGAATAATGATCATGATAATTATTATCATGATATTAGAGGGATAAAAGAGTTTCTTAACTCCTCTAGCGTCAGCGAAATAGTGTGGGATGGGAAATATTTGTGAAATACAATATTTCGATTCTTAACTCCTCCCTCCGAAGTATCAATCGTCCCGATTGATTTTAAAAATGTGGGATGTCATTTAGACTTCTTTGTCTTGAAGTGTTTGGGATGTCGTTTAGACTAATTTGTCTTACAATTTGCTGCGCAGGTATTTGAGGGGGTATAGAGTTTTGTATGGTAATTTTTGATTTCGCCGTCTTAAGTTTAAGAAGTATAATTACGATTGTAATGATGACGGTGGTCGATAGACCGAAATTGGTGAACGTACTGGATTTAACCATAGTATCCAATGACTCTATTTTTTCAATACTTCGAACGTTGAGTTCTTTCATTAATTGAAGGAATAAAATTTCTTCGAATTTGGATTGATTTTGGGATTGTTGGAGTAGTGCGGGAAGGGGTTTGCCTAGGAGATTTCGTACGAGGTGAATGTTTCATTTCTTATGATAATTGTTGTGTTACTTAATTTAATTACAAATGACCCATTGAGGGTTTTATTCATATCGTTATTTTCAATGTTTCCATAAAATTTATTTAACAATATTAATTCTCCAATTCTTTCAATTTCTTTTATTTGTTCATTATTTGTATAATGACAATTATGTTGCTTATGATTTATTATTTTTGAAATACAATTATCGTTTGTTATTTTTTCCAAATTAGTGTTTAAACAAATATCTAATTCGTTAGTTTTTTTACAATTTGATTTTATTCCATATATTTCTTCTTGACATTTTATAATATTTTCATAATTTAATTTAAGTATTTTCTTTTCAATCTTTAATGGTTTAATGATAATTTTTGAACAAGTTGCATCTAACGTTTCTGGTATGGAGATTACATAGATTATTTTTTGATTCATATAAGCTATTTTCAGCAATATTTAATGCCTCTTCGATATTATTGTAAGGTAATTGGATTCTATTTCGGATGACGAAAAGTATAAATGTATTCAAAATATTCGCTTTATACATTATTATTATCTTATTATTTATATCTTCCTTTAGTATTTTAATTTTAAATTTTGAGTATAACATGAACAAGGTTTGAATGTGTTCGCTATTTTTTAGTGTTTTAACTATACCGTTATTTATTTCGGAAACTTTGTTTATTCTTTCTAAAATATTTTTGTTTATTACTACTTGTTTATTATTGTTGGATATGACATTGTTAATTGTGTTAGTGAGGATTTCTAGATCATCATGATCGGGATTACCAGCGATCCATTTCCATGCTGAACCGATTGCATTGATCGATCTTTTACGTTTGATAGCAGGGGTTAAATTTTCAAGTGATAGGTGTAAGTTTTGGATGTCTTGGATCAAGAACGGTTGTAAGGGAAGAGAGTCGCTTAAGTTACTTTTTATAGCCGTTTCTATTTCTTTGAGGGTGTCTCTGTATTCCATTAAATTAATTAAATGTAGTATCTTAAAGTTACCCGTCTGTTTTTTTGCATATCCATCTTCTATTGGTTACTACTTCTGATCGGGAATAATCCAGTATCTCTACGGATGCTTGACCGTATTGGATGGAAACGATTAATTGGATCGATCTAAAATTGAAGGGAACTATTAATTTCTGATATTGCTTTTGTGGACTTCTTTTCCTGACATAGTTATTATAGTGGTGTTTCTATTTTCTTTTACTATTTCCTCTTGGTATCTTTTCGTTAATTTGGTTCCTAATCTTTTATTTTGTTTTACAAATACTTTATCTCCTGGGCTATACTGAATTGGGGGTTTCCTGTTTTGATTGTGGTATTTAAGATTCTTTTCTTTGGTTTTTATAAGTTTTTGATAGTTATCTTGTCTTGTCTTTTCGTATTCATCTGGGCCGAAAGTAGTGGGTCTACCGAAAAAAAGGTCAACGGGTTTTTTACAGGTGGTTGAATGGATAGAATGATTATACTCATTTACTGCTGATTCTATAAGTTCATTAAAGGGTTTCGATGGGTGTTCTTGTTTGATACATCGGACTATTTCAGCTAGGGTTCAATGGAATCTTTTTCTACTTGACCATTTACTTCGCTTTTGTAAGGGGGGGCAGTGAATATTTGGATGTTTAACTCGTTTTCTAGCATAAATTTTATTGACTGGGAATTAAACGATTTTTCGTTGTCAAAAACTATAAATTTGGGGACACCAAAGTGAAAGATAATTTCTCTTAATGGTTTCCGAATGTGTTCAATGCTCTTGCCATCTATGTTTTTCACTATTGCGAATTTTGTGAATCTTTCGATTGAAGTTAAAAGTTTGTTTTTACCTGTCGAGAGAATATGTCTGTGTGAACTGTGTGGCCTGGATATGTAGGTATGGGAGTGTTTCCAAGGTTAGGTCTGTTGGGATGTCTCTCATATTTGCATTCCTTGCAGGTCTTGCAGAGTTTGAGTATTTTCTGGATCTTTTTTGACATTTGGGGAAAGTAATATTGTTCTAGGATTTGTTTTTTGTTTTCTTGAGCATTTCTGTGGGCTCTATTGTGTGTATTGATTATTATTGTTTCCTGTTGTGTTTCTTCTATTATATCGGACACTTGAACTTTGTGTAAAAAGGACTTTGTAGTTAGAGAAATGTATTTTTAACATTATGGGTTCTTCTGTCTTAATGCAATTGGTTACTGATGGATTCAGGTATTTCCGTAGGAGTTCGGTTAAATTTGTTTCTTTAAACTGAGGTTCTATGATAGTGTGACGGTGATATGTAGGGATAATTATTTTAAATTGTTATTGTGCGGTTTTTCCTGTTTGAATGAATATTTGATTCTTAAATACGTTAATTGGCTGTTCGGTGCAATGTATGAGGTTTGAATCGTTTTGGGTCGCGGAAATTTGGCGATAGCTTCAACCTTCTGTGGATTGGTACGAATACCCCTTTGACCGATAATTATGCCGAGAAACTCGATTTATTCTTTAATGAAATCACATTTGGCCAGTTGAATTTTAAGATGCGCCTTTTCCAGTGTGTTGAACACTATTTCTAGATTCTCGAAATGTTCTTCAAGAGTTTTGGCGAAGATAATAATATCATCGATGTAAACGTAACATCTGACACCAATATGTTCGCGAAGAATGTCATATCTAACGCACGTTGGAAAATTGATTGATTGATTTCTAAGACCAAATGGGAGTCGTGTAAACTCATATTTTCCGTTATTTACGGAGAATGCTGTCTTTTCGATGTCGGATTCCTGAAGAGCTATCTGATGGAATCCGCATTTCAAATTGATAGTAGAGAAGTATTTGTTTGACCCTCAGTTAGTCAAAATAGTGTTCATATCCGGGATTGGATATTTGTCGGGTTTGGTATCTTCATTAAGTTTTCTATAATCGATAACCATACGATATTTCTTTGTTCCTGAAGCGTCTGCTTTTTTTGGAACTACCCATACTGGGGAATTGTATGGTGACCTAGAAGGACGTATGATACCGTCTCGAAGAAGTTCATTTACCTGCTTATCAATTTCCGACTTAAGTGCCATAGGATAAGGATACGACTTTGAATAAACTGGTCGTTCACTTTTAGTTCGGATTTCTGCCTTAACGTTGGTAACAAATGTGAGACTTTGATCTGGGTCCGAAAAAGAATTGGACACGAATCTATGATTTTCCTCTGAGAATTACTTCATTTATAGGGGAAAGGTGTTTAACACGAATTTGGAGGTTTGATTAATGTAATTTATACATCGGAATTGAATGGATGGATCGATATCCATTGGTATTGGTGCCTTGGGTGGAAGTGAAGGTCTGAATGGTAATTGATTAGAGGTTTGAGGTCGGTATTGCTGGAATTGTTGTTGAGGTCGGTATTGCTGGAACTGTTGTTGAGGTCGGTATTGCTGGAATTGTTGTGGATAATGACCCTGATTGGGTCTATTATTAAATGATGGATGTGTGAGTTGAGGATAAAATTCTCGTGTTGTTTTGAGAGGCGTGGAAATTTAGAGTTAGCATAATTGATTCTATAGTTTATATTTCCTAATTTCAGACACATATGCAACGCTTGAGGTAAGCTGGTTGGTTCTTTCACGCTCAGCAGACGAGGAAGATCACCGTGAAGTCCTCGTACGAAAGTATCCAGTGCCTTGTCCCGATAGGTTTGGGTCATGGCATTGAGCGCGTCATCGCTCAATTCAAGGCAATCTATCTTATCTTGTCCAAGATTAAAGACAAGTGATAAAATACTTTCTGGTAAAATTCAGTTACTGAAGTATTACCTTGTATCAGGATTGTCATTTGATATTCGAGGGTCGAGATATCTCTCTTGTCTGAATAATAAAGCATCAGACATTTTTTTATCTGAGCCCAGTCTTATGAAGTTCGGTATGCTTCAAGAGCGACATCAGCTTCTCCGATGATTTTATGTCGGATAGTGTGCAGTATTGCAAAATATTTTGCGGTACCCTTGTACTGAGACTAAAGGGTGAGAATTCTGTCAACGGCTTTTCGCCACGAATTGAATTCTCCTGGTTTTCCCGAAAAATCTCGCAAAGTTTTTACAGTGTCTGGAATTCTCTCGGTGTCGGCAATGTTGCGAGTGAAATCTGTGGGTTAAACGGGTTCCGTCTCTGTTGAAGGGTTTAGTGTTTGGTGGATGATACGGGCTATTTCTGCCTTCTGACTCTCGGTAAAGGTTTGGGAAAGAGAAGCGTTAGGTATTAGTTGTGGTTGGGACATGGTGTTAAGTGTAAGTGAAAAGTTATTCAAGGTCTCGATCAAATCGTCTAGATTGGGCATAGGGAAATTTACTACTTAAGTTTCCAATATTTTAAGTTTCCGAAGTTTATCTTCTAATTTGGTTTTAAACTTATGGGCTTTGTTTTACGCAATAGAATTTTAGCTTACAGTAGTAATCGCTGCATCTTGACGGTTGGTTGATAATTGGCCAGTTGGTGTTTACTTCGTTGGTGATGATGTTGACAAAAATGTTTCAGGTGGCTATTGATGTTGACGGGGATGATGCGGATAGCTGGCAATATTGGCGAAGATATTTCAGGTGGCTGTTGATGTTGACGGGGATGATGCGGATAACTGGCAATGTTGGCGAAGATATTTCAGGTGGCTGATGATGTTGACGGGGATGATACGGATAACTGGCAATGTTGGCGAAGATATTTCAGGTGGCTGATGATGTTGACGGGGATGATGCGGATAGCTGGCAATGTTGGCGAAGATGTTTCAGGTGGCTGTTGATGTTGTAGTGGGTGTTTTTGTTGCTGCTGTGGTTCAGTGGTTGCAGTTGCTGTTGCAGCAGGTTCAATGAGAGTGTAGTCGTGTAGTCAAAGTTGAAGTTGAGAAATTTTAAAGTTGTCGTTCTGATTGTTGTTCTAGTTGTTGTTGTTGTTGTGGTTCTTTGTTGTATTTTTACTCGCATTCTTTTTTCTTAAAAGGTTTTCAAATTTCGTTTAAAATTTCAATAAAAAATTTCATTTGTTTTAATTTGAATTTATATTATTATTATTATTATTTTTTTTTTGTGTTTGTTTTGCTGAATCTTTTTTGTTTCTTTTTGATTTTTCTTTTCTTTGCTGAATTTGTTTTGTTGAAACACGCTTTTGTTATAAATAAAAAAATTTTTTGTAGTAGAGCGCACGGATTTTTAGATTTTATTTTTTTTTTTTTTGTTTTTCAGGTTTTTGAGTCACAGTTAATATTCTTTTTTTTTTTTATTGGCGATAAAAGGTTTGCAAATTTTGTTTAAAATTTCAATAAAAAATTTCACTTGTTTTAATTTGAATTTTTTTTTTTTGTTTTTTTTTTTATCTTTATAATTGTCATATCAATTTTTTACTAATACTAAAACTCTGTAGAGGCTGGGATTTACTTCCCTCCGTTTTGTACTAATATTTTGTTAGCACTACTAAGGCACCAACTACCGGTTTGATAGAGGCCGCGTTTTTTTTTTTTAATTTATAGGGATTTTTTTTGCGGGCCCCACGTTGGGCGCCAATTAAACAAACGAAAATTTTTATTTTATTATAAATTTTATTATGGCGGCACTATGTGCCTTTATTAATTGTTTATAAGTTTGTTTTATTATTTGTCGGCGTGATGCGCCTTGCTTGAGTCGATTAAAACTAAAACTTAAGTCTAGCTTCTTCTTAAATGAAACCTCGCTAATGCTTGGCATACGTGACGAAATGTGCAGCGTTAGCGGAAAGGGTTCTAATAAAGAGAGCCTTTGAGTCGGGAAAGAGAATCTTTGTATTAAAGAAGAGTATTTTTGGATTGGAAAAGAGTGTCTTTGAATTGGAGTACGTGACAGAATATGCACTGTCAGCGGAAATGGTTGCTATGGCTTATGCTGGGAAAGTGACTTATTGCATCAGCCAAATAGTGTGGGAAGCGGACATTGCGTCAGCGAAAATATTGTGGGAATAATGATCATGATAATGATCATATCATTATGGGAATAATGCCGGGGATCATATCATTATGGGAATAATGATCATATCATTATGGGAATATTGATCATGATAATTATCATGATATTAGAGAGATAAAAGAGTTTCTTAACTCCTCTAGCGTCAGCGAAATAGTGTGGGATGGGAAATATTTGTGAAATACAATATTTCGATTCTTAACTTATATGTCCTATGTTATGTCTATGTACTTTTAGTACTGCAAGCGCAGCATATTTGTGCACGACGGACAGTGGATTAAGAGGCCAATATACGCTGACATAAGTGTTTCATTTATCTTGCTTCTTCTTTGGTTTCTTTTGGTTTTATTTACACTCGCGATACAACTATTTTGACATTTCCCATCCCCTCTCACATCTCTCTCTATAAGGAAAATAAAACTCACGTGACAGATTACTGGCGCAGAATCACAACATGCAAAAACCCGACCTTCACTAGCAAGTAAACAAATTGCAAACATGCCAACTTTCACTAATAAAAAAAACTTTAATTAGTGTGTCTCATAAGCACAATATGGAAGTGAAACTTCTTTAGTGAAGGAAAGTAGATGCAAAAATGAAAATGAAATGTGACGAAAATCAAAATGCGAAGATGTTTCAGAGACGTGGTGGGGAGACACAAAACAATGCGCATTGTCTTGTGTGGGCGTCTGCAGCATAGAGAATTAATGCACATGCATGAGTAAGAGAGAGATAAAAAATGCTTTACTGGTTGTGTTTACTTTACGAAAGAACGTATGAACACGAATGACGAATGACTGAAAAATAAAATAACTCTTTTGTAATGCTCGTAGCATTCAACCTTTACGAACACCTATCTAAAATCGACATATGCTGGCACTCGGTCAAGGTATCAGAATACATACCTACCTAATCCTATCAGATGTAAATCTTGTCAACTTTTTAGGCATTCTCAAAATCATAGCAAGAATCAACCAGCCTGCAACAATTGTGGCCTAGCCCCCCACAAAGATACCCCTTGCACTCGTACTCAGTGCGTAAATTGCTCCGGAAGCCATGCAGCCTCTGACAGAAAATGCAGTGATTTCAAGCAAAAAAAAAGAAATGTTAAAAATAAAAGCAAACAAAAAATGTACTATCCGAGAAGCTACAGTTATTTTCAAAGCTTCGACTCCCAAGCCCCACAACCCGATCAGCTATGCTGCAGTTGCAGCAATTACAAATCAGAAAGAAAAAATAATCGATCCTGTTGTTAAAGACGATCATGCTGATAACGGAACAGCGAAAGCCCACAAACAAACAAACAAAATTGACGTCTACCGCGATTTCAGCACTCTCCCTTTTCTTTTCCTCTCCCTTGCTCATTAAACTCTTTATCTTTTGCATCATCTTCTTCTGAAATAAAAACATCACTCTTAACTACAATACAATACTTAATAACACTTACCTTACTTTACCCGAAGGCATATAACACTATTTACTACTACTTATCATAGCTCATTCAATGGAACTTCAAAGGCTATATAAATAACTACGACGAACTTACTATATTAACAAATAAGTACAACGCTGATGTTATTTATACATATGTCTACAAGAAACACATTTAGCTCATAACGCCAATATCATAATTTCAAACAATACTTTGGCTTCTTTACCAATCTTCCCTCAAAATCAACTGCAAAGCAAGGGCTCGGAGTTCTTGTAAAGAGGCACATTCCCCACTCAATTCTACAACCTAATCCCAACTCCACTATTGTACATAACATCATTTAGATTAACTTCACCCAAAGATATCAATACATATATTTCGCCAGATCAGCCGTTCTCGGTAAATAAATTATCGGCAATCATATCCTCCAATAAGCCCCCAATGGTACTTATAGGAGACTTTAACGCTTGGGACACATCTTGGAGTTCTGGTTGCACCAATAGCAAAAAAAAAAAAATTACAGAAGTCATTGCTAGACACAATTTAATGTTGTTAAATGACGGATCCGCCACGCATTTCTCGACACATAAAATTTTTACACACATAGACCTTACGTTTGCTGGCTAATTGGAACATGTTTAAAGCAATTAGCAATAAACATTTTCAATGTACCATAAGTTCTGCTTTTCAACTTGAAACTGCCAAAATAACAAAAGCAATTAGATCAGCTGCGAACGCTGCAATACCCCAGACAAAACCTTTCACACATAAAAAACAGATTTGCTAGTGTAACAGAGACCTTAATACATTACAGGTTGAAAAACAAAACTACAAGTGTAGAATGACTGACCCAAAATTTTATCGCATATAAAAAAGCCAACGCATATTTCAAGCGTGAAGTGAAAACAGCAAATAGGACCTGCTTTAATAACTTTACATCCAATATTTCACCTCACTCTACTACAAAGAGAATCTGGTCCAATATTAATTCACTTGTAGGCCTTCCAGCCCAGAAAATAAAATGCATTAATTCTACGAATAGCTTGTTAGCTTCTCCCTTAGATATTGCGAATGAATTTACAAATAATTGGTCCGATTATTCAATGGATGTTAACTTCGAAGTAGAATATATATGGCATAAACAATCAATCTCAGATCTTGTGTATGCTCCAAACTACACTGTTTATATTTAAAACATAATCTCGAAAAAAATTTAAACATAATTAAATACTTAAGTTCCAAGCATTCCCTTATTAACACAAATACCCTAATCAATGTCACTAGAGCTCTGATACAGTCTAAAATTTAATACGTTCTTCCAATTTTTGGCTGGTGAATCAAACTTATAATTATTCAAACCTGCCTACCACACAGCAGTTCGACGGAGCATTAATGCCTTCCCGACTTCGCCAACACTATGCATTTTGGCAAATGCTAGCCTACCAACGATAGAAGCCAAAATAACTGAAACTTCGGCAAAACTCATTCCTAAACTGTTTTGCACTCCAAACAAGCCACTGCAAAAGGTGTTTCGCAGTATATTTAATAAAAAAAATATATAAAGTACAATCCACTTTGCACCATTGTGCATCTCTTTGTAAAGAGTTTGGCTTACAGCCACCACAAATAACGTCTACTTCAACAACACCACCATGGCTTTTTCGTCCTATCTCAATTATCAGCACTTTACATGAATTTCCGAAAAATGACACTAGTAGTGAAGTCTTCCAAAAACTTTATATCGAAGAAATAGCCAGGTTAAAGCTTAACAAATGGAAATGGTTGTATATGGATGGGACCATAACTGAACATGTCACAGCCTTCGCTTGTGTGGAGCAAGACGGTTCACTTCTTACAGCAGGGTGGCTACCAGAATACTGTTCGGTCTTTTCTGCCGATGCAGCTGCCACCCTAAAGGCAGTGCAAATTGCGAAACAAACTGGAGGAAAACATGTTGTTTGCACCGGCAGTCTCTCTATAGTCGATACTATCAAAAATCTTAGCAATCGGAACCATACTATTTGTCAAATTCGTGACACTTGCATGAAGACACCATCCATCAAAATATTCTGGGTACCTAGTCATAAAGGGATCGCCGGAAATGAAATAGCTGACATAGCACCTAAGCTAGTATCGCAGTCAGCGTCACTAACCACAATTCCTTCCGTAGAGAAGGACATTCACAGGTCAACGATAGGTATCCTGAAATCTCATCAATATGAAAACTGGCTCGCTTTCCAACACAGATAGTGAGTCTTTAATCCATACCTGGAGAAATCACACTACTCGGACAGTTGTTCCGAAGAAAATATACCGTTTTCACTCACCTGCGCATAAGTAACAGTGCTATCACTCACACTTATCTACTCAACGGGGATGCACGCCGTTCTTGTCAACTGTGCGGTCATGTGGAGGTATTTACGATGCACCTTTTGGACAAATTCCCTCATCTTCAAAATATCAGAGTTGCCCTCTTTCCGAACTCCAATCCCTCATCAGCCCTCATCACAGCTTCCAAATCTTATATAGAATAGATTGTCAACTTTCTACAAAATTATAACCTTATAAATTTAATATAATATTTTATAATATCTTAGAGTCGAAGGCCTAGTAGCTAGTGCTTTTGTGTCAATTATTAGTTATAGTATTATTTTTAAAAGTGTTTTATAATTAATTTTAATAAATAAATTAATAAAATGTTTATTCGCAAACAATTATGCAGCTTAGATTTAAGTTTCTTTTAATTTGATCATTGTGTTTTATTCATTCAATAGAAGCACAACATAACATAGAACACAACATTCCCTTTCAAGAAATTCTCCAAAAGTGAACTTTACTGACTAACTTATAATAATAAAAATGGATGGTTCATTGTAACATTTTAATATTTACAGCATTTTTGGATAGGATGAATTCACAGCTACGAAGAGTGGAATTCATTCAGATAATAAAATACTGTGAATGTATTTTTTTGATTGAAACTTCTTTAGCCGGCGTTGGCCAAAAATTTATACTAAAAACTAGAAAGTAGGTTATCTTCGACTATGTCGAAGATGAAATACTCTTCACGGGACGTAGTGAATGTTTCATTGTAGTTTTCAAATGGATGGCTTGCATGGTAGGTACCCCCCTACGGGGCCTATCTTGGAAACTGATAGTGTCCAGTTTCATGAATTCAAATGGGTGGTTTGTATGGGAGGTACCCCCGTAGTGGTCCGATTTGGCTGGTTCTGACAAATATCCTGGGTCTGTCTTGGAAACTCATTGTATCCAAGTTTCAGTTCGATAAGACAAAAAACAAAAAAGTTTTTCTAATAAGAACCTGAATTTTAATGGAGGTTTGTATGGGAGGTACTTCCCCTAGTTGTTCAATTCGGGTAATTCCGGCAAATGTCCAGCGCATATATCGGAAACTGATAGTGTCTAAGTTTCAGTTCGATAGGACAAAATATACAAAAAATTTTCTAATAAGAACATGAATTCTAATGGGTGGTTTGTATGGGAGGTACTCCCACTAGGGGTCCGATTCGGCTGGTTCTGACAAATGTCCTGGGCCTATCTTGGAAACTGTTTCAATTCGATAGAACAAAAAACAAAAAAGTTTTTCAAATAAGAATATGAATTCAAATGGGTGGTTTGTCTGGAAGGAGGTCTAGTGGTCCAATTTCCGGAAACTGATAGTTTCGAAGTTTAAGTTCGATAGGACAAAAAAAAAAGTTTTTCTAATAAGAATGTATCGACAAATGTACGTATGGTAAAAAAAGAGGTTCGTGCAAAATTTCAGCTCTCTAGCTGAAAAACTGAGAGACTAGTTTGAATACATACAGACTGACAGACGGACATGGCTTAATCAATTTGCCTAATCGAGCTGATGAAGAATATATATATACTTTATGTGATTGTTTTTGTCTCCTTCTGAGTGTTACAAACTTCATGAAAAACTTATAATACTATTCACTTTCGTGAAGAGTATAAATACAAATCGTCATGTTTTTTGTTTTTGTTGTATCTCATGAAACGCACTAGGTAGAGACTTGAAATGTTGACAGAATGTGTATTTCAATTGTCATATCCCCAACAAATAATCTGTCTGTTTCAAAGAAATTTTTAAACACAACTGCAAATATTGAAAATCGTGGAGGACAATATACAGCAGATAAAGTCCGATTACCATAACGCATTTGCAACCTGACCGAAGTTGCTTGTAAATAACTAGATGAGTACGGCTATAGGGTCTGGTGTTTAATACGCTTTCTTATAATAATGCATGTACCACCATGTACCATCCATCCGGATGATTTGTTGTACAATCTAAGTAGTCTGGTATAAAGAAGTTATTTTTGCTAGTCAAATGAGTCTCACAGACTAACCATCACATCTACATTGTTGTCCTCTAGATACTTCATCAGCTCTAGTTTGTGCTGTGAAACGCCATTTGCGTTCCAGTGAGTTATTTTTAAATGAGCCAGTATGGGGAATTTAACTTATCCAAAATTTTCATTTGGATTTTCATCATCTCGTGAAAAGAGTTTTGCATCATTAAGATTGATTGATTTAGGGTCTGTAATAAATTCACCAACATAGATTCACTAGAACTTTGTGGTTGGAACACTGGCTCATTACACGCATTTAGAGTTGAGGTAGTCTGTGATATTGGTTTATTATGTTGAGAAATTGGAGCCTTAGGCTTCACAAACTTTTTCACAGTGCACCTGCACTCGACACATTTGAAGTTAAAGGAATATTAGGTGGTGGACACATAACCGTCGTTTATTCTGTACAGATAGCTTCACGGCTAAAACGGGCGGAATTTTTTTGTGACTGCAAACGTTTCTTTAACTCCTTATATACAGGACAACCTCTATAATTGGCTGTATGATTGCACCCACAGTTACTACATTTTTTAAGATCAGGATTATAGCGACTTAGCAAGATTCATATCGACCACTTGAGGTCGTTGGACGCAACAGCAAGGATCTATAAGTACGTGTTTGCAGTTGTAGATGGTTTTTCTAAGTTTACGTGGCTTTATACTACAAAGTCAGTAGACGCGCAAGAAGCAGTGAAACAGATGACCGACTGGGTAAACATCTTTGGGTGTCCCCAACAAATAAATAGTGATAGATGAGCAGCGTTCATGTCGACTCTGTTCAAGGAATTCTGTACAAAACTCCGCATCGATCATATACAGAAAACAACAGGTGTGCCAAGAGGAAACGGATAAATAAAACGAGCTAATCGGGTCATTTTGTCAGCTGAACCATTTTAATGGTACAAGTATACTGGGCAAGTACAAAAAGCAATTAAGGGGTTATATCCACTTGTAATTTTGAAAAAATCGAATTTTTTTATTTGTATATTTTGAATGTACATACGTATATTTGTGAATATCGTCCGAAAATTTCACATTGATTCCAGTGCACAGTTATCACGACCAAATAAACGTAGAGGTGTTTATAATTCAAAGACAGCTGAATATGATGAAAGTTATTTCAGTGCTTCAGCAAAAAAATTCAAGGCCCAAGATGAAATACTTGTGACTCTTGATACTTCGCGCGAGCCTTGAACACATTATCAAGCTACAAACATGATTATCAACCCTTACCAACTGATGTTGCTGAAGCAGAAATGAAAAATTATTAGAAAGATGCGTTGGTGGTTTCACGCAAAACAATAATGAAAGTTATAATCAGCTGATATGGAAAATAACTCCAAAAATAATCACATGTGGCTCTAAGATCGTTGAAATTGCTGCTTATCTGGCTGCCGGCTTATTCAATGAAGGAAAAACATCTCTTCTATATTTCATGAACGCACTGGGACTATCACTTGGGCCTAATGCCCATGCCTACGTAGAAAAAGAGGACGCAGAGCGCATCTCGATCTCTGACGCAAGAGCGCAAGGGAGCACGCGCGAGGGGAGAATGTCATGTAGTATGTGTTTAAATGGTTCCCAAAACTTTAAACGCGTTTTTCTCGAAACGGTGTTTTCAAAGTCGGTGAGGAAAATTTCTCCGAAACGGCTGGACCGATCGCCTTGAAATTTTCACACAATCTTCTTAGATATTTGTATCAGGTAATGATCGAAGGAAAAAGATTTCTGACAATAATTTCGATTTTTTAAGCCACTTTAAACTGTAAATTTTCTTGAAAAAAAAAAACGATTTTGTTCTTTGGGAAGCCGCCATTTTGTCAAAAATCAAAATTTTGACTATTCCATCGATCATTACCTGTATTCATCTATCCTAAAAATAAATCTTTTGGTTTTTTTTATTTCAGATAATTTGGATCAGAGATATCTTCCTCACCGCCAGACACCTTTTTGTGGAGGTCCTCTAGGAGATCTACTACAGGAACAACGGAACCAAATATTTTTGTAAACAAATCGTGAATTCTTAAAATACATTAAATTCGCTATATGCATATTTATTCTATGTATTTATTTAATAAAAAGTCTCTTCACAAAAAAACACGTTTTTTCGGACTTACAAGTGGATATAACCCCTTAACGCACACAGACATTCGTCAACGAAATTCACGCCGTTTGAAATCATGTTTGATGTCAAAATGAGAAGTAGACATCAAGCCGATCTATCCGAGTTAATTAAAAAAGAGATGATGATATCTAAGTATGACGCACGTCAACAGATGAGAGAGGCAGCTAAAAATCAAATTCGGAAGGCGCAAGAGTCATATAAAGGAAACTACGATAGCAAGCGAAAAGGCTGCCATGGGTATGTTAACGGAGATCTGGTCGCGACAAAATACACACCGTTTGTAGCTGGCCATAAGTAGGCTAACAAATATGTTGGGGCATATAAAGTCGTAATAATTAAACCTATCGGCAGATATGACGTCGAAAAAGTTGTCGATTACAAGAGGCTGCAACTGACAACTACCAGCGTAGACACCAAGAAGCTGTGGCGACACGTCCAAACTAATGAAGTATCATCTGAGACAGATGATGAGCAGGATTGCCGAGTGTAAGAAGTGATGGGGTTCTAGCGATCATCGAGCGGTATCGGTATGGTTTTACAGCGTTATCGATCAACATCGTTATCGGTCAACAGCAGAAGGTTGGCAAGGCCGTCAACAACAGAACGAGAGATCAGGACGGCAAACTGCGAATTAATCAATCAGTAGAAGCGGGTGAATGCAGTCACAGTGTTTTTATGAGTTAACTATTGTCACTTTAATTTACTTAAATTAGCTATCAATTGAATTGTTTAATAATCATTCTTACATAATAGTATAGATTTGTTTCTGATGCCCGGATAGAACTACAAATTCTGTGTGATTTTCAACTCTCTAGCTATTAACGTTCATGAGATATGACCCGAGGACGGATGGACGGACAACGAAGTCTCTGCAACAGGGTTCCCTTTGGGTCCGGAACCTTTAAAATGAATAAAGAAAAATAATAATTTAAAATTTTGTTCTGAATGGAGCTGAGCTGTACACGGGTGTCCCATAACACCTCTTTCTTTTTTTTTTGTAGTGTTAAGTCGTGCAGTCCCCAAAAACAAACGCAATGATGCACACAGCAGTGCTGACAAGGGTAACAAAATGGAATCACAAATCAAAACACCATTTTTGTTTGCGTTTGTTTTGTATGAAAGTAATAAAATGTCTGCGTATGGTCAGTGGAGAAGCTACTCAACTTTTCATACGCATGGATTGATAACTAAGGAAGGCTGTGTAGATTGCTTCATACCAATTGTACAATTCAACTTTTTGCTTATTGCATGTAACGCAAATTCTAATTCAACGCCATTGTTGAAGTTTCATCTTAGTGCTAGTTTTCAAATTGCTTGCGCAGATATTTATTTGACAAACTGTTACCCAATTTAATAGTGTTGATTTGATGGGTATCGTTTGGCTGAAATTATTCAATGTAATATATGACTGATCGTTTGTATGTTACCTCCGTCAGCTGTTTTGACTCAATATTAAAGAAAGTATGTTAATAGTTATTTAAAGATCGACTTCATTTTCTATAAATTGAGGACTTGGTATACATTCGGTAAGTAAATCTATGATCTGGTGTAATGATTTGCCCTTAATACTATTCCTGTATTGAAACTTTTCTCAAGTTGTGAAGTTTAAAATATTCGAAATTGTATTCTTTATAAATTTATTAAGAAGTAGGATAAAAAATAAATTAAAACTAAACTAAATTAAACTACTTAGTCTTCAGAGCACTAGCTGTATTCTTTCTTAAAAGTGATGTTTTCCTACCTTTTATATTATTGTGTTTTCACTCTGTCCTTATGATTAAAACTCATAAACTTCGTAAAGCACATACAGAATCTATATGTACTTACATATGTAAATTAGTGATGTAGCGAATATTCGCGAATTCGTTCAAATATTTCTTGACATTCGCATTCGTATAAAGTCATGCATACATTCTGCGAATATGAGTATCAGAAAAAATAAATAACAAATAATAATAATTCTTATCCTCTTTATTAGAAATCTGTTGTACCTTAAGCTAGTCTTGCAATTATATCGTGTCATCAGCGTTCAATTTAAGATTTGGTATTAAAAATAATCAACTTCTCATTAGAAATAAAAAAGAGTCTAAGAGTAACCGAACCTTCGGCACCGGTCCCAGTTTTGGCCGAAATTAAAATTAATTAGTAAATTATAAATTAAAACTTTTCTAGCATGTTCAAATCTAGTGTGCATTACACATACACAACAGTTAACTCTAGCTATTACAGGGGCTTGCAAAAACATTTTTTTAAAGTCTTTTGAATGTTTTCATATACACTGGCTCCAACGAATAATCGGACAAGGGTTGTGATTATAATTTTTATAATAAAATGGCTAAATTTCTTATAAATACGAAATTTTTTTTAGTGTATATTTATTGTTCAACATCTGATCTTTAATAACAACAACAAAAACAAAAACAATAAAGCAAGAATAACGGAAAAATTCATGATAATAACAAAAAAGTCATTTCTAAGTGCGCAACGAATAATCGGACACTAAACTTAACTTAAAAAAAAAAAAAAAACATTATAAAAATTAAAAATTAATATTTTGTCGCATAGCCTTTAGCTTTCAAGAGTGCTTGTAATCTTCTTGGCATAGATGCTACCAATTTTTTGCATAATTCAGGCTGAATAGAATGCCATGCCTGCATCAATCCATCTTTTAAGTCTGCCAATGAGTTGAATTTTTTTCGGTACACTCGCCTACCAAGTTCTTCCCACAGATGTTCAATAACATTGAGATCCGGACTCTGGGCAGGTGTCTGCAGCAGTTTGGGGCAGTTATAGATCAACCAAAGCCTTGCTACTTCCGAAGTATGCTTGGGATCATTATCTTGGTAAAATGCAAAGTTACCTAGAATGTTTAGCTTTTCTGCACTTTGCTTAACATTCTGTTTTAAAACGTTGAGGTAGACAAATTTATCCATTCTACCATCTATGAAATGCAAATTACTGGACATACAGCCCAAAACCATTAAACCATGCTTAAAAGTGGGCTTGGTGTTTTTGGGTAAAAAGTCTTCGTTTGGCTTCCTCCAAATATACACCTTGCCATCTGATCCATACAAATTAAATTTGCTTTCATCAGTAAAAAGAACCTTTAAATTAAAAGTTAGAAATGTTTTTAAGATAAAAAGTAATGATTTACCGTATTCCTGCTTCAACAAATATTCTTTCGCAAACTTCACTCTTAAAGCTTTGTTCTTCTGGCTTATAAATGGTTTCTTCTTTGCCAATCTTCCATGAAAATCCTCTTTGTGTAATGTGTTACGAATTGTATTTATGCAAACATCTTTTCCACTCATGTTTTTCACAGAAGTTTGCAAATCCCTGGCGGTTTTATGGGGATCTTGATTTACTTCCCTCAGAATTGATCGCTCCTCTCTTATACTAAGTATTTTACCCTGCCCCTTTCTACTTTTGTAATGCAATCTTTGCTCATTTTGATATCTGTTTATGGTATCGTGGACAGTAGATTTCCTTTTTCCAACAATTTCAGCAATTTCTCTTAGTATTTTACCTTCACCATTTAATTTTATAATCAATTGCCTTATTACCAACGATGCTTGTATACCATTTGGAGCCATTTCAAAATAATACTTCTAAATTGCAACTTCTTGTTATCAAATATGAAGTAAAAGCAAACAGCAAAAATCAACAAAGAGTACATTTCTACAGAATAACGGTAGTTTCTTCTCTCATTTGTCCGTTGCGCACTTAGAAATGACTTTTTTGTTATTATCATGAATTTTTCCGTTATTCTTGCTTTATTGTTTTTGTTTTTGTTGTTGTTATTAATGATCAGATGTTGATCAATAAATATACACTAAAAAAAATTTCGTTTTTATAAGAAATTTACCCATTTTATTATAAAAATTATAATCACAACCCTTGTCCGATTATTCGTTGGAGCCAGTGTACTTGTAGTTAGAATCTCCAAATTCAAAATATGACCTTAGTCAATTGATTAATAGTCAAATATAACGGTAAAAGGGTATGTATTTCTATGAAACAAAAATGCAGTTATATATATTAATGTATTTGTAATAAGCATAGATCAGAAAATTGCATCAAACTTTTAGGAAGATGTACCTATAAAGTGAATAAATAAGAACTGGCTTCCTTAGTTTTTGCCAACCTGTTTTTTTTTACTTTATTTGTTACCGTTATATTTGACAGAGAAATTGTCGTTTTCGACCAATTTTCAATTGTGCACACACTCTCTCTCTCCCTTGCTCCGATCATTGAATACATCATACATCATACAGAAAGACCAGAATGTTGGAACGATTCAAAGTCACAATCAACTAATCGGTATCGTTCTAATTTCCGATAACGTAAATCGATTTGGGCTAGTCGTCATTCACTAGTAGCTGACAATTAAATTCCTTACCTATTACACACACAAAAAAGGACTACATGCGTAATAAAGGACTCTGGATAGGGGATTAATGTGTCGAACTAGTTTTTCCATGGAAATACCTTTACGCTTAGGACATTCTTCTTTTACTAGTGGTTTTTTTTGTTTTTTAAATTGGTATAAAAGCATCTTAGCACTACGAGCTAATAAGTACGCAAAAGGGCTCCATGAGGACTCTGGCTAGAGGACTAACGTGTCGAACTAGTTTGTCCATGTAAATAGCTTTACACTTGGTCTTTGTGAAAGTCTTCATTCCTGATATATCCTGTGGTTGTATTGTATTATAAGAACCATTTGAATTTGTATTGTATTTTGTATTGTGCTTTGTATAACTTCAATGTAACTCGCGCTTGCGTACCCCACAATTCAGAACCATAAGTTCAAATTGGTTAAATAACAGAGTTAGATAGTATCAAATTGTACTCAAGTCTCAGTCCAGATTTAGAATTAATTAGCCAGTGTGCTCTTAGTTTCATATACGTCTTTTTAGCTTCTATATGTTTCCGCCATATGAGCCGTCTGTCCAGATGGACGCCAAGATAAGTTTGAGGAATTATAGCCACCACTTAACGTGACTGGAGAACAAGTCCGTCGGTTCAATAAAAATGTAATGTGCTTACATTTCCCCTCATTGACTTTAATTGTCCAGTTGGATAACTACTCCTGTAGGTTTTAAAGATGAGCATCCAAGAAGCTTTAATGGGACGACGGGAGCGGCTGATTATGGCAGTGTTATCAGCAAATGTCAAATTGACTACTTGTTGGAATGTCACGCGTGCTGCTCATGCCATACGCAATCAAACGCTTGTGATTAAAAAATACTGCTGAGTAAGATTTTCTGCTGATCTTGTGAGCAACATTTAACTCATTAACTGATTTGTCGATATAACTTTTAAAGTTGATTATACGGGCGATCCTCAACTATTGGAAAATCGAGTAAAACGATGAGTGATCGGATGAAAGTTCATGATGAGTAACTGCTGATATAAGGTTTCTAGGTATATTTTTTGTGATACCGAACTCGAGGATATCGGTACTTTTTCTTACATCCGCCGGCCAGTATGTAGACCTACCCGGAGAAACGAAGTTTAGCTCTTTGTTACAATTTACAAGAGTGTTGTAGAGTTGCCGACCTTTTGGTGTGTAGTCACCGGCCAACGAAAATCGTTCTCGAAATCTATCAAAAAAATTTTGAAACAGATCTGCAGATATTGAAGTTCGTGGAGGACAATAGCGTCAGATTATTGCTTATCATTTTTTCAACGTAAAAATGTAAAGTTAGGAGTTAAATAAAATAAATAGGAGTTGTTGTTTTTGTGGAACAACTGTTTCGAGTGAAGCTTTAGTCACAAATATTTTTATATTTTACAATATTTATTTTTATTTTTTTTTTGTTTATTTGTTTATCGCTTTAACCTGCGAGTTTACAAACAATTGTCCAACAAGTTTATGACAAGATGATTTTGATGCGATTGAACCTTTATGGTGTGTTTTTTGCAGTAATTCACAACGAACAAGTTTAGAAATTTGAAGAATTTGCTGCCGTTCCAGATGCTTGGACTAGCGAGCATCATTGCTGCGAACGATCCTTTAATGGCTCAGTTATATAAAGCTCGGATGGAAGAATTATTGTGAGTCTACTTTTCAAAGATAATCCATCCTTTTTGGGAGATCCTTATACACTGAAAAGATTTGTTGTACAAGACCGACGATTATCGCAGTCTTCCGGTCTCAAAATCCAATTCTCATCTTTTATGAAGGAATACAAAGAACTCTGACAAGAATTTGAACTTAAATCAAACCCACTATTACATACCACTCCACTGTGTTTTCAAATCATCTAGTACATCAACGAAACTGATAGTAGTCTTTGATGCGTCTTGCAAGACAACTTCACAAAGATCGCTGAATGATATCCACATGGTTCGACCAATTCTACAAGGCGAACTTTTGATCTTACTTTTGCGTTTTCGTCTACATTGATATGCTATCACTGCCGATATTGTAAAAATGGGTTGGCGAATACTTATTAAAAATGTGATCGACGATATCAACTCATTCTTTGGCGAAGTTCATCTTTACACAATAACATATGGCATGGCATGCACATGTATGTCGAACGGAGTCTGTTCTACCACGTTGATCAACATGCAGCAGAATTTAAGATTGGATCTCATTTCGTAAAAACTTCATTTTACGTTGATGACCTTGAACTTGGTCAATTTTAACTTGCAAAATGGCATTAGACACAGTTCCGGGATGGCAAAACTGTAAAGAATTGGAACATTGAAACTGACTCAACAACATCCGCTTTGGGCCTCAAATGGGAGCAAACAAAAGTTACCTTTATATTCTCATTTGAACCTAAAAAGGAACCTACTTCACGATAGCGTCATCCTTATTTTATCCACTTGGACTACTTGCACCAATCTTCATTACTGCAAAATTTATTCTATAGGAGTTATAGCTGCTAAAATGGACTTGTGTTGACTCTGTTTCTCAGAATTAACATACAGCTTGGAACCGACTGCTCTCTAGTTTGGGGTTACTTTTCTCGAAAAAAATCCCAAGTTCAAGTTCGTAAGTAATTCATTTGGGTTGTGTGATGCCTCAATTTGAGCTTATGGTTGCTTTGTATGTAGTCGACAAATGGACGCCTTTGGCGACATTCATGTGCGCCTGTTGTCCACTAACACCAGAGTTGGCCTCTTAAGAAAACAACTTAACAACTGGAACTTTGTGGAACATTACTTTTGGCAAACCTTTTTGATAAGATATAGGTCGTTTTTGAATCAAAAATCATTGAAACTTATCTTTGGACAGATTCAACACTCGCACTTCAGTAGCTCAGACAACAGTCAGCAACGTTAGCCACATGTGTGGGGAGTGTCCCACATCCTGGAGTTAACCATTAACACTCAATGGAGGTACGTTCCCATGCACGACAAACCTGCAAACACAGTGTCAAGAGGAGTCACTGCTGGAAAATAAATGAATGTCAAAACCTGTACGAACGGTCATCAATTGAAAACGGCTGAACCAATTCTGATCATGGTGTACTTACGGGGTCACCAAGATGGTTTATGCTTCAGTTGGACCCAGTAGGTGGCGCTGTTGTCGAATTCTTTTACAGACCGACATATTTAAATATGGGACTGTGTGTTATTCTTTCTATACACAGAAGGACTAATTCTTAAATTGTATTTCCTCGAGGGATGGCTCATATGGTATGTTACTCGTGTTGCTTAATTTCTGATCAACAAGAAAAGCGTTAACCAAAATTGCCTATAACTATTGCAAATTTTACCCTACCGATCATTAAAAAAAGAAAATAAGGAAACGCTTATTCTTATTAACTTATTTATTTAATTAATGTATTATTATTGTAAGCTTTTTGTAACGGTATTCTTAATTTAATGTGTATCACCTATGTCGTCTTCAAACCATGGTGTTTAAAGTAGATGTTGTTTTACACCATCTTTTTTGCTACGATAAGTTTTTTTTTTTGGTATATTGATAATTGTTACTGGATCTCCGATATATGTATGAATACGACTAACAATAAGGTTTCAACTCTTAAAAACTCATACACGTGTGTCCTTCCTACAATGAAAAGGAGGGGGTTTAATTAGCAATACGAGCCTCTCAGTAAGCATAAGCAAAAGGGCTGCACGATCGTTCCTAATCAGAGGAGTTGAGTTCCTGGTATGAACAAGGACTCTGGCTAGAGGATTAACGTGTCGAACCAGTTTGTCCACGTAAATAGCTTCACGCTTGAAACATTCTTCTTTTACTGGCGGTACTTCCAGATCTTTGTGAATGCTTTCATTCCTGATACCATGGAGCTCCCATGATTGTTCTAAGTATCTTGGATTGTACTCCTTGTATAACATCAATGTTACTCGCGCTCGCGGTACCCCAAAATTCAGAACCATAACTCCAAATTGGTTTAATAACGGAATTTTACAACATCATCTTGTACTCAATTCACAGTCCAGATTTAGAATTGATTACCTAGTGAAGACTTTGAGCCCTTAGTTTCATATATGTCTTTTTAACTTCTATATGCTTCTGCCAGGTGAGCCGTTTGTCCAGATGAACGCTAAGTTACTTCTTGAGTTTGAGGAATTGTAACACCTTTTAACGTTACCTGCTTTTATCATAAATTCAATTGTAATGAAATTTTTCTGTCTTACTAAAAACACTAAATTTGATATGTAGGAGTACGGGACTCGCTGACGTCAAAATGTCTCACAGACTAACGTCACATCTACATTGTTGTTCTCTAGATACTTCATCAGCTCTAGTTGGTGTTGTGAAACGCCATTTGCGTTACAATAAGTTATTTTTAAATGAGCCATTATGGGGAATTTAACTTATCCAAAATTTTCATTTGGATTTTCATCATCTCTTGAAAAGAGTTTTGCATCATTAATATTGATTGATTCAAGGTCTGCAATAAATTCACCAACATAGACTCACTAGAACTTAGTGGTTGCAACACTGGCTCATTACAAGTATTTTGAGTAGGGGTAGTTTGTGAAATTGGTTCATTATGTTGAGACATTGGAGCCTTAAGCTTCACAATCATTTTCACAGTTTGTTTGTTGAACGCCTAAGCGCAGTGCACCTGCACTCGACACATTTGAAGTTAAAAGAATGTAAGGTGGT
The DNA here is from genome assembly GCA_037043295.1 of Amiota minor. NCBI lineage: Eukaryota > Metazoa > Arthropoda > Insecta > Diptera > Drosophilidae > Amiota > Amiota minor. The sequence goes on from JBAMAW010002590.1 coordinate 26,610, forward strand.
GGACACATATCTATCGTTGATTCTGTACAGAGAGCCTCACGGCTAAAACGGGCGGAATTTTTTTGTGACTACAATCGGTTCTTTAACTTCTTATGTACTGGACAACCTCTGTAATTGGCTGTATAATTACCCCCACAGTTACTGCATTTTTTAAGATCGCGATTATGGCGACTAAGTTTACAGGTTGCGGTTTCATGCAAGTCTCCACAAGCATACTGAACCAAAGGTTTAATAAGATTTTGTGTGGCCAAATTCGATGTCATTATAGGTACTGTTAGGATTTGAAATGAGGCAAATAAAATAAAAATTTATTAGCTGCGAGGTAAACGTCCAATCAGAAGGACTGCTCGACGCTACAGCGTTGTAACGTTATTTACTTTTCCTACTTTATGCTTTGTTGTTTTTCAATGTGATGCTAAACTAAGCCCGCAAAGCGTAAACTAAGCCCGCAAAAAATAATAATGCAAAGAAAACGCTTTTAGAAAGTAATATGTTCCAACTACTTGATGAAAAGGATAAACCTACTAAAAACGATGACATAAACTCATCAAAACTTAAACCCGCAAAACCTCCTCCAATATATGTTCGTGAAGAAAGCTCGAATAGGGTTGTAGATGCTACCCAAAGAATACTCGGCAACAATAATTTTCATATTGTACCTATTACCAAGGGTAATTTTAAAGAAACTAAGGTCCAAATTTATATGGAAGCAAACTACAGTTCTGTAACCAATTACCTTAGGGAGACTAAGAGAAACTATTATACCTATCAGCTCAAAAGTAGTAAAGGTCTGGTAGTTGATATGTTGATTGTAGCGATATTAAGACTGCACTGGAAGAAAAAGGATTTGAAGTCAAAGTAGTGATTAATATGTTTAATAAAAATAAAATCCCACCGCCATTGTACAAAATTAAGTTGGCCCCAAAGTTGCAGCACTTAAAGAAAAATGAAGTGCATCCCATTTACAACCTTAAATGTTTACTTCACCGTAGGGTAACTGTGGAGGAGCCTCACAAACGAGTAAATCCTGTGCAATGCACAAATCGTCAGAAATTTGGACACACGAAATCATATTGCACCCTTCGTCCAGTATGCATAGCTTGTGGAGACTTGCATGAAACCGCAACCTGTAAACTAAGTCGCGATAATCCTGATCTTAAAAAATGCAGTAACTGTGGAGGCAATCATACAGCCAATTATAGAGGTTGTCCTGTTTATAAGGAGTTGAAGAACCGTTTGCAGTCACAAAAAAATTCCCCCCATTTTAGCCGTGAGGCTAACCGTACAGAATCAGCGACGGTTATGTGTCCACCACCTAATATTTCTTTAACTTCAAAGGTGTCGTATGCAGGTGCCCTGCGCTTAGGCGTTCAACAAGACCAATG
>JBAMAW010002593.1:0-43023 GCA_037043295.1 Amiota minor
AAAAAAAAAACTTCTGCTTTCGCAAAACAAGAAAACGTACAAATTTCGATGCGTACATTAAATTTGAGTATACATACATGAATTCCAATCCTTCCTTTCAATGTGAAAGTGCTACTGCACGTCTCTATTACATACATGCATATATCGCTGTACATAACGTTACATAAAAAACAAGAACACAAGACGACAACAACAATACTGCGCAAATTCTGGCAATGTCTGCGTTTGCCTAGCCTTTTTAGTATAGGCACTCACAGTCTATGGAAGATTACACGACGCTCGGCACATCTCGGCAGGTGGAACGAACACGATTATAATCTTAAAACGTGAACTAATATTAGGAAAAAAAAATCATAAACGGATTCGGAGGGAACACAACTGAAACTTTATGTGAAATTCTAAATATATACAAAAAACACAGGAAATAGTATTTGCCAAAACTGGGTTTTTTTTATATAATATAATTCACCACAATTAAAAAATATTGCAAAACGTAAAATAAATGTTAATACCATCATGTATAATACCCAACTTTAGCGTTCCGTACTGAAAGGGTACCAAACGGAACCCTGTTGCAGAGACTTCGTTGTTCGTTCGTCCACCCGCCCTTGGGTCATATCTCATAAACCATAATAGCTAGAGAGTTGAAATTTTCACTGAATCTGTAGTTCTATCAGGGCATCAGCAACAAATACTAACACTAAAATCTTTTCGAAAACTTAACGGGGTCCTTAAACAAGAATCATTTTTCTTTTTATGGCAGTTATACGATCCAATAATCATACGATCTTGAAATTTAGGTGGTTGATGGATATGCATCAGAAACTTATCGACTTTTCATTTTGATCGGATCAGTCGAAATGGTACCTCCCATACAAACGCCCTTTAAAAATCACGTTCTTATTAGAAAAACTTTTTTGTTTTTGTCCTATTGAACTAATATTAAGAAACTATGTATAAGTTTCTAGTCAAAGTCCATAAAATGATACTAGAGTTACTGGATCGTATAGCTCCCATACAAACCCAAACCCAAGTTTAAGTTTTTATTAGAAAAACTTTTTTGTTTTTTGTGTTAACGAACTGATATTTGAACTGTATAAGTGTCTGACCCATATTCAATAACAGTGTAAATTTCAAGACCATAGGATTACTGTATCGTAAAGCTCACATACAAATATTTCGGTCTCAGTGTTGAAATGCTGTATGTGTACTGACTATGCCCTAAACATAAGTCAAATCAATAATTAAATATTTCTAAATGCTCTACCACAGAGCGTAGGCAAAAACGATTTCTATGGGGTGAAGGGTGTATCAACTACGGCATAGTCGAAGTTAAACTTCTTCTTACTTGTTTCAATTTAAATCTTTTTTTTGTAAAAGTTATTAATATTCAAAAACCACACTGCTCACACTTCAATGAACAATTGAATACGTTTTCTCCCTTCCGATGCTATTTAAAGAAATTTCCATTAGAATCAAAACTGCTGTCTTATGGTGCTGATATTCAATGTTTCAGTAAGTGCTTCAGACTCCATTAAACTTTAATTTAGAGATCCACAGCCTAGAGGATATTGAGAACGTTGTTCAGATCTTGTTGAATAAAACTCACATCGCTAATTTATGTCCTGCTTCCTCACAAAATTCGTTTGAGAACCAAGTAATTCGCTCTAGACCATTGAATCCCGTTGTTGTATCACTAATTTCCTTCTAGAAGAGCCTAAGAAGGGAATTCATGCGAACCGGAGACACCAGAATTTAAGCAATCTATGTCAGGATCTCCGTTTTGCGTCAGCAGGAAACGAACAATTTTCCTGAGTCTGTAAGTTCCGATAGTAGCTCCACTTGTGCCCTCTAGAAACTCACCAGACCAGAGAAAGTGTATCCAAATCCACTGTTAAAAGGACGGATGATACTTGGGACAGGTCAGCGAGCAGAAGCTTTTGCACAAAAACTCAAGGAGCGTTTTCAGCCGTTTAATGGTACCACTATAGAGCATGTACAATTAGTTAGGAATGTTCTTGAAGCCCCTTTCAAATGACTCCCCGGTACCACCCATAACTCTATAAGAAGTGGTAGGCGAAATCAATACTCTTTAAAACCGAAAAGCTCCTGGAGAGGATAATATTGATAACAGAACAATTAAACTGCTGTCGCTTAAGGCGTTGCTTCTCCTATTTCTGATCTGCAACTCGGTACTTAGGATAGGTAATTTTCAGGTTGTTTGGGCTCAGGCAGTTATGTTATATAAGCTTGGTAAAAACCCGGCCCAATTGGACTCTTACACGCCAATTAGCCTACTCCCATTGTTTTGAAAATTCTTGGAAATATTTCTATTGAGAAAGACTCTGTGCTGCTCAAAGACCATTAAAGCTATTCCTAAATTTCAGTTTGGCTTCCGAAAAACACACGGCACTCCGGAGCAATTGAATAGGCTGGTAAATTTTATTTTAAATAGTTTTGAGGACAAGGAAAACACAGTCACTGTTTTTGTGGACGTCAAACAAGCATTTGACTGAGTTTGGCACGAGGGCTTGCTCTTCAAAGCAAAAAAGCTTCTCCCTCCACAAATTTTTGAGATCATCAAAAGCTTTCTGTCCAAGAAATCCTTTTGCGTAGTGGAGGATGGTGTCTGCACATATACGCGTTATTTCAAGGCTGGACTTCCCCATAGGAGCTGTCTTTACCCAACTCTATATTCCATCTTTACACATGATATGCCTTCCACCACTCCAAGTAATGTAAATGACTCAGACTTTCTGGTTGGCACGTAGCGGATGACACATCCTTTCTATCGAAGGATTCATGTATGTCGAGTGCGACAAATACCAAACAGGAATATCCACATCAATTCGATGAGTGGATTTGCACGTTGCAAAATGCGTTGGTGCCACATTCACGCTGAGGAGAGACATTTGCCCAGGCTTAACTCTAAATGGTCAACCCAAGTGTCTCACCTTTAGATCGCACATAACGGGAGTTGTAGCTTCGCTAAAGGCTAGATGGAAAAGATGAGTTGGTTATTGCACCCTCGCATTAAGATGTTCCTACGTAATAAGTTGCTTATATACAAATGTATTTTAACGCCCTGTTAAAGATACTGCATACAGGTTTGTGGCATCGCGGCAAAGTCGAATCTAGACAGGAGAATAGTCTTTCAGGCTAACACACTTAAACGAAACTCTGGCGCTGCTTGGTATATAAAGCACAGTGATCTTGAAGGAGATCTGGGTATTCAAAAGATAGAAAACCTTATCCCAGATCAATCAACGGCATGTATCAACCAATTATCTGCTCATCCAAATTATTTGGCCAGGCGGCATAAGAAGAAGACGATCAAAACGATCGCATCCTACTGATTGAAAAACCAGAACAATTGAACAATTGATTAAAATGTATCTTAATCTTATCTCTTAATATTATAACAAGATGCAAATAGCCTGTACATTTTGGGTGGTTTGTATGGGAGGACCCCCCCTAGTGGGCCGATTGGGCTAGTTCTGACAACTGAATTGCACCTTTTTAAAAAAACTAATAGTATCCAAGTTTCAGTTTGATAGGACAAAAACCAAAAGAGTTTTTCTAATAAGAACATGAATTCAAATGAGTGGTTTATATGGGAGGAATCCCCCCTAGTGGCCCGATTTGGCTGGTTCTGTCAAATGTGTTGCACCCACATGGAAACTGATAGTGTTCAATTTTCAGTTCGATAGGACAACAAAAAAAAGTTTTTCTAATAAGAACATGAGTTCAAATGTTTGGTTTGTATGGGAGGTACCCCTAGTAGATCGGTTAGGCTGGTTCCGACAAATGTCCTGCGTCTATATTGGAAACTGATATTATCCAAGTTTCAGTTTGATAGGACAAAAATCAAAAGAGTGTATCTAATGAGAACATGAATTCAAATGGATGGTTTGTATGGGAGGTACCCCCCTAGTGATCCAATTAAGTTGCTTCTGACAAATGTGTTGCAACTGTCTTGGAAACTGATAGTGTCCAAGTTTCAGTTCGATAGGACAAAAATCAAGAAAGTTCTTCTAATAAGAACATGAATTCCATTGGGTGGTTTGTATGGGAGGAACACTCCCTAGTGGTCCGATTGGTCTGGTTCTGACAAATGTACTGAACTTGTCATGGAAACTAAATAATAGTATCCTAGTTTCAGTTTGATAGGACAAAAATCAAGAAAGTTCATCTAATAAGAACATGAATTCCAATGGGTGGTTTGTATGGGAGGAACACTCCCTCGTGGTCCGATTGGTCTGGTTCCGTAATGTACTGATAGTATCCAAGTTTCAATTCGATAGGACAAAAATGAAAAGAGTTTTTCTAATAAGAACATGAATTCAAATGGGTGGTTTGTATGGGAGGAATCAAAATCGAATCTCTCTTTAAACACAAAAACACAAAAGATAATGAACGATGTTTTCGTTCATGACTTACTTAATGGAAGTTCTATTTAGACAGAATTAAGGAAAAAAAAAACAAAAATATTCGCAGTGCAGGACTCGAACCGTACGCCCTCTGTTTGCCAGTCCTACTCATTAACCACTACACGCAGGCATTTTATTTGTCTTTACCTAAATTGCTCCAGTAATTATAGTATTTAGAGAGCAGAATGAAATAGTCCAAGTAGACAAAAGTTGAGGTGTATGTGCGAGTTTACGAATTTCGTAAAGACTAAATGCTGTTAATTTTAATTGCTGCTTTACTTTTAGTTTGTTGTTCATTATTATCATCATGTTTATTAGTTGACCATTATCATCATTATGTTAAATTGTTGATCATTATCATCATTATGTTTGCTAAACTTAATTATTGTTTATTTACTTATTTATATTTGAAGTTGGAAAACCCCAGCAAAGCGTGGCTGTGCAAAGCTAGTAATTTTTTATATTATATATTTATTTATTTATCATAATTAAATCTAATATACTTATAATACTAAACTTAATACTAATTGTAACGAGTAACTAGCTGATGAACCCTACGGCTCGCGATTAATAATAATTTGTAAAAGATTTAATGTGCAGTAATTAAATTGTAAGGTTGGATTTTTTGCAGAAATTATGTATGTTAGAGATATTTATTGGTGGTGAGGGAGTATTTAAAAGTTGTAATGGGGCTATGGAATCAAGAAGACCCTTAAGCTCTCCAAATGTTGGCAGAAGTCCAGTAGATGATTTGCGTTTAGATCGGTTCCGCAAAAGGGCATAGTGGACGAACTGAAGCTTTGAGGAGATGGTGCGTGATTTGGGTGTGTCTAATGCGCAGACGAATGAAAACTGCGCATGCCCGTCTGGATGAGTTGGTAGGAAGATCGATTTTGTCGCAAGTTGGGTTGATGGAAGAGTACCCGTGGAGGAACTGTCTCCATCCCGGCAACTTCTTCGTATGCAGATGACGAGTAACCAGGTTTTTTAAATCTCTAGAGCTGGTTGGAGTGAAGACGTATGATGGGGCAGAGCTGATGTACCGGGCTGCTTCATCGGTGCATTCATTTCCCTTGGTGGCTGGGAACCCAAATAATGGTGATTTTGTGGTGGTGTGTAGAGCATAATTTCTGGATTTTCCGAATTGTGTGATTGTTATGCTCTCGATTTTGTAAAGCTAATATCCAGGATAGGCTGTCAGAACATATAGCAAATTTCCCGTTTTCCTTTATTGCAAATTGGCAGGCCTTAAGTAAAGCAAAGGCTTTGTCGGTGAATATCGAATTATAAGATGGGAGAGACCCTCCAACTATGATCTTTTTCGAATTATCGACAACAGCGAATGCTGTATTATTTTGTGTTTTTGACCCATCTGTGTAGAGCAAATTTATATCCCCGAGCTTTTCTTTCAGCGCTAGAAATCTCGCAAGGTATTCTGAGCTGGTAGTATTGTTCTTAGTTGCTACATGCAGACTGGTATTGATGCCTGGCTGATACCGAGCCCAATCTGGCGTGGGCTTTATAAAGTTGGAAAGTTTAGGTGGTGGCAATTCTAGATCCGTACTATACGTGACGCATAGTCTGATGGTAGAAACGCATTTATAATGCCGCTTTTGTTTGAAGATGCCGACAAAGGCTTTTGCTAGCAGTGGGTTGGGTGTCGTGTAGAGCTTGGGAATTAGCTGCATTGTAGTTTCCACAATCCTGTCCTTAATGCTGAGTTGCCCGGCTTCCGCCAGGATACAGGCAATGGGAAATGTGGGGAAAGCGTTGATTGATCTGCGAAAACCAAATTGATGATCTGGAATTGAACTATTTGCTTGTAAATGGTGATTGAGTTTGGCTTTAAGAACCTTCTCAAATAGCTTAACAAGACATGGAAGCAGATCTATAGGTCTATATGAAGAAGGAGATGTCCTATCGTTCCCGAGCTTTGGAACCATTATAACAACCGATTTCTTCCTATTGCTTTGGAAAGTATCCAATTCGAAGGATAGCATTGAAAAGACACGAGAGAAAACTATTGCTGCGTTTGGAAGTTCAGATTATCATTTTTGGCACGATTCTATCATAACCAGCAGATTTTTTGGGTTTCTGTTGAGTACTTATAATAGATACAATTTCACTATGAGCTTGTTTTTAATGGAGACATATTTACTGGATTTGTGATTGTCTGGTGAGGAAGCACAAATTTGTTAGTAGGTAGGTAGATTAGGTTGAAACACGTGCTCCAGATGGTTGGCAAATACATTAGCCTTCTCTTCATCAGACCGAGCCCAACTTCCGTTTCTGTCTCTAATAGGTGAATCCAGCTCCACAGGAGTTTTTAGAGATTTTTGCGCTTTCCAAAGTGAAAATCTAGTTCTTCAATTTCCCTATTTGAGAATGATTTTCTGCTGAACTTGTGAGCAACAATCGCAGGCGTTGATACCTCAGCTGCAGCTACCAATACGACACTTAACTCATTAACAGATTTGTCAATATCGCTTTCAAAGTGGATCGCAGGTGCAATTTCTATGTGAGAACTAATATATTTTTTATATTGCAACCAATTAGTTTTATTAGATATAAGTCTATACGGGCGATCCTCAAATATTGGAAAATCGAGTAAATCGCTGATATGAGGTTTCTAGGTATATTTATTGTGATACCAAAGTCGATGATATCGGGAGTTTTTCTTAGATCCGCCCGCCAGTATGTAGGCCTACCCGGAGATACGATGTCTAGCTTGTTTTTACAATTTACAAGAGTGCTGTAAAGTTGCCGACCTTTTGGATTTACTAAACGAGAACCCCAATAAGTGTGTTTAGCATTGTAGTCACCGGCCGCCAAAAGTCGTGCTCCAAGGCTATCAAAGAAATTTTTAAACACATCTGCAGAATGAAAATCGTGGAGGACAATATACGCAGATAACGTCAGATTACCATAACGCATTTGCAACCGGACCGAAGTTGCTTGAGATACCAGATGAGTATGGCTCTAGGGTCTGGTGATTTAATACGTTTGCTTATATCAATGCATGTACCACCATGGGCTTTTCCATCCGGATGATTTGTTGTATAAACTAAGTAGTCTGGTATAAAGAAGTTATTTTTGCTAGTCAAATGAGTCTCACAAACTAACATCACATGTTGTCTTTTAGATACTTCATCAGCTCTTGTTTGTGCTGTGAAACGCCATTTGCGTTCCAGTGAATTGTTTTTAAATGGGCCATTGGGGAATTTAACTTATCCAAAATTTTCATTTGGATTTTCATCATCCTCGTGAAAAGAGTTTTGCATCATTAAGATTGATTGATTCAGGGTCTCTAATAAATTCACCAACATAGACTCACTAGAACTTTGTGGTTGCAACACTGGCTCATTACACGCATTTAGAGTTGGGGTAGTTTGTGAGATTGGCTTATTATGTTGAGACATTGGAGCCTTAGGCTTCACAATTTTTTCGCAGTTTCTTGTTGAACGCCTAAGCGCAGGGCACCTGCATACGACACATTTGAAGTTAAAGGAATATTAGGTGTTGGAGACATAACCGTCGTTGATTCTGTACGGGCGGAATTTTTGTGTGACTGCTTCATGCCTATATCATGTGACTGCTTCAACCTTATATACAGGACAACCTCTTTAATTGGCTGTATGATTGCCCCACAGTTACTGCATTTTTTAAGATCAGGATTATCGCGACTTAGTTTACAGGTTGCGGTTTCATGCAAGTCTCCACAAGCTACGCATACTGGACGAAGGGTGCAATAAGATTTCGTGTGGCCAAATTCCTGACAATTTGTGCATTGCACAGGATTTACTCGTTTGTGAGGCTCCTCCACAGTTACCCTACGATGAAGTAAATATTTAAGGTGATGGGATGCACTTCATTTTTCTTTAAGTGCTGCAACTTTGGGGCCAACTCATTTTTGTACAATGGCTGTGGAATTTTATTTTTATTAAAAATATTAATCACTACTTTGACCTCAAACCCTTTTTCTTCCAGTGCACTCTTAATATCGCTACAATCAACAGAGGGTTCAATGCCCTTAATTACAACTACCAGCCCTTTACTACTTTTAAGCTGATACGTATAATAGTGTCTTTTAGTCTCCCTAATGTAATTAGTTACAGATCTGTAGTTTGCTTCCGTATAAATTTGGACCTTAGTTTCTTTAATATTACCCTTGGTAATAGGGACAATATGAAAGTTATTATTGCCAACTATTCCTTGGATAGCATCTACAAGCCTAATCGAGCTTTCTTCACGAACATATATTGGGGAGGTTTCGCGGTTTTAGGTTTTGATGAGTTTTTGTCATCGTTTTTAGCAGGTTCATCCTTTTCAGCAAGTAGTTGGAACCTATTACTTTCCAAAATCGTTTTCTTAGCATTATTATTTTTTTGCGGGCTTAGTTTACGCTTATTGTGGATTTGTATGTAGCGGTCAATGCCTGTCTGCACTGCCGCTTTATTTTCCAGAGTCCCGTTTTGTATGCGCTGATTTTGACTACCTGCTGGTGACACAGTTGTCTTTTTGATTGCTTTAGCTTGCATAGCAGAATTTTTTCTATTGCTTGCTTGTTCTTGTTTTGGGTTGTTAATATCGCTATTAAATGTTTGCGTGTTTGTTGTTGTTACAGTAACTGCATGTGATGACGCAATCGAAGCAGTAGCTGAGAACACTGTTGTTGTTCCTGAAACTGCACTAGCTGTTGAAGTAAAAGCTGTGCTTTGTGTTGTGTTTGTTGCAGCGTTAAACACAGTTGCTTCTGGGTTTGAATGAAAAGGTGGTTGAGGGGAAGGGCACTGGGCACTCCATGGGAGTGAGTGACTAGTGCTTACTGTACTAGAAGACAGAACAGGAGAGCAAGATCGTGCTCTATCTACGGGCGGCTGAGCGGTTAATAAGGAACCTTTGTTTTTGTTCCTGGTATCATTAGCGACAAACGAGAAGTAAGCATTTCTCGCTGTCATTATTGGTGCTGTTAGGCTTTGATAAGAAGCAAATAAAATAAAATTTATTAGCTGCGAGGTAAACGTCCGATCAGTAAGACTGCTCGAAGACGAAACTGATAAGATTTCTTCCAGGTAAACAATATCTTCTGCTCTAGAGCTATTTGACGGAAAGAGCTTCCTTCATAAGAAACCGAGATGTAGACTCTGGCATTAAGCTCATAAAGTCTGGTGTACCGCAGGGAAGTGTTCTTGTCTTAGTTCCTTACTCTTTAATCACGGCGATGTTGATGTCAGAAAATGAAAATTTCTTGGTAGCAACTTATGCAGATGATACCGCCTTATTCGTGAACTCAACTTCCCCTATTGAAGCAGCGGAAATTACCCAAAGCTATTTACAGCGGTTTGAAACATGGGTCAAACGATGGAACATTGGTATAAATCCTCTCAAATCCGCTAATTACACGTATACATTGTGGCGTGGCGATTGTCCAGTTATTTCGTATGACTCTAGAATTATTCCTCTGGTAGATCATACCTAGGTCTGGTCTTGGGTAAGCGCCTTATTTGGCGCATTCATGTAAAGAGAGTTACTGCATGCTGTTGTCAAAAGAGGAAGAAATTGGACTCGCTACTGCGAGCGAATAGTAAACTGTCGCTAAACAAAAAGTTTACTATTTATAAAAAAGTTGTGACCCCAGTTTTGCGATACGGCAATCAAATATGGAGGACTGTGGCACCATATATCATCAAAGACTTGCAAGCAACTCAAAACAAAGCCCTATGACGCATAACTGGTGCACCATGGTCTGTTAGAAACACCATACTACACCGTGACCTTAAGATGCCAACGGTGATTGAGGAAGTAAATTTTGTTAGCAGCCGTCACAATGATCGCTTGGTCAGGCACCCCCTAGCCCCTAGCAAGGGCCGTAATACACAACAGAGCTCCCCATCGGCTAAAACGGCTTCACCCCTACGACCTCCTCAAAAGGAGTATGTAAATACTTAAGGTGTCTTTTTCCTTTAAGCGCATGTGACTTCCCCTTTCCAATATGTAAAAACCTTCGGGTTGATTAATGTTTTAATAAAAGTGAAAAAACAAATTTAAATGCAAATATACTTTAGAAATAAGTTTTTGCCAAACTACTGCAAAGCCAAGCCACAAAAAGTTTCGGACTTTTTTTTGTTGTTGTTTATGTTTTGCTTCTTGAATTTCCTTTGGTTGTTGTCATTGTTGTAATTTTTCTAGAGATGAAACAGATATCCGGTAACTATCTGGTATCCGACCTATTCGACCTAAATTTAATACCTGGTAATATAAAAAAAGAAAGAGGTGTTTTAATTTCCTTTTTTGAATCATTTTTACTTATTAATATTTTTATTTATTTATTTATATTCAAAATCGAATCTCTTTTTGTGTTTAACAAAAGAGAATGAACGATGTTTTCGTTCATGACTGCCTTAATGAGAGAATGTAAGTTCTATTAAGTCAGGATTAAGGAAAAAACAAAAATATTCCCAGTGCAGGATTCGAACCCGACGCCATCGGTTTGCCAACCTGTAGGAAAAAATTTTCATTCTATTTTTAGCATCATTTTTTGAAATGTCACTCATCCCGTAACGCACATGAAAAAGCTACGCTCTAAAAATACGACAACAACAGAGGCACTTTAATTAAACGACAAAACAAATGAAATAATTATTTTTAATTACACAAGAAATTTTTTTTGTTTTTTTTTTATTATTGCTGTATTTTTATTTGCAACTCTCCCAAAGGGAGAACCAGCGAATTTTATGAGTTGAGGATGACATGTTACTTAAGAGTTATATTTAAATATATTATTGATTGAAGAACATCGCTTAGTCTTCCGGTGATCTGAAAGGAGGGGATGGTAACGCATTAACCTACGAGTGTGCAAGCTATTGTCTAACAAGTTGACAGCTAGGTGATTTTCATGTGAATCAAGTCGAAGAACATGTTTCTTACTGCAAATTGGCATTTGATTTTGAAGTTGTGCCCCAAAGTTCAATGCCATAAGTCCATACTGGTTTGAGGATGGTTTTGTAAAGAAGGAGCTTGTTGTTTGTGCTTGATTTTGAATTGTGCCTCAAGAGCCAGCTCATCCTGATTAATTTGAAGTTCAGTTGTTTCCTTTTGTTTTTGATGTGGGGTCTCCAGGTCAAACGCCTATCAAGTGTCAATCCAAAGTACTTCGCTGAAGTGAAAGTTGGTATGTTATTTCCATTTAGCTGAACGGGGGGACAGTATGTGTGTCTCAGAGTGAAGGTGGCATGAGAAGATTTATCTGCGTTGACACCAATATTCCACCTTTTAAGCCATGGCTCAATTATGTTTAACTGATTTTGCAAAATTGATGAGGGAGTGGTTGGGTCAGGGTGAGACGCCAGAAGAGCTGTGTCATCAGCATATGTAGCTATCATCAGGTTATCATCACTTAGAATCGGCAGGTCAGCAGTATAAAGCGTATAAAGTATTGGCCCTAGCACACTGCCTTGTGGCACTCCACTTCTGGTTTGCTTTATGTCCGATTCTGTACCTTCACATGTGACATAGAAAGTTCTCTTGTCAAGGTAAGACTTGATGACCAAATAGTACGGTGCTGGGAGGAGTTTTTTCAGTTTGAAAAGCAGTCCTGGGTGCCATACTTTATCAAACGCCTGACGTATATCCAGAAAGGCAGCTGAGCAATACTCTTTGCTTTCAAATGCTTCAAGTATATGTTGGACTACTCTGTGACATTACTCAGGAGTTCCATGCAACCTCCTGAAACCGAATTGGTGATCAGGGATCATCGTCCAGCAGCGGGAGCAGTCTCATCAAAAATATTCTTTCGAATATCTTCGAGAGAATGGCCAGCAGGCTAATTGGACGGTAGGAGCATGATTTATGTTCAGGCTTCCCTGGTTTGGCAATCATGATTATCTCAGCGCACTTCCATTGAGCAGGGAAATGACTGAGCCTCAAAATGCCATTGTATATCGCGACAAGTAGTAACAAGGTTTTGTTGGGCAGGGCTCGGATGGCGAGAGCATCTATTTTATCATACCCAGGGGATTTTTTTGGTTTAAGGCAAGCAATTTCATTTTTAACTTCTTGTAGCTCAACAGGGCGTATTGGTAGATCCATCTGACATGCAGAGTCAATGAAACTGATCGTATCTTGTTCAATAGCGTTTGAGCAGAAGTTGAATGGGGTGAAGGTTGCTTCAAGATGCCTGGCAAACTCCTGAGCCTTGTCTTCACCAGACCTACACCAGGTACCGTTTGGACTCTGCAGAGGCACCTTTCTCCTTGTTGGTCTGTAAAGGTATCTTGTCGCTTTCCATAAATTATGCTCTGTTATGTTCAATTTCTGCAAGAAAATCTGCAGTTGCCTTGTTTTTTGCCTCTGCCAGCAGCTTTGTCAGTTCTTTCGTAGTTCGATTGAGTGCCGTTTTATCCCTCGGATTTCTAGACAGATGCAATACGAAACGTGTCGTAAGCATCGTGAAACACTGCTACTAGTGTTTCCTTTGAAAGACATTTTTAAAACCTCCAAATGAATCTTCTGGCGAGCTCTCTCCGCTTCAACACCCCCGCAAGTAGTTTATTTATATCTTGGGATGCTTGATGCATTGCTCCATCAAACATCAATGTTTAGACATCAAATTGGTAAGTGTATCGTGACCAGCAACATAAAACAATAGGTTTTAACAGATGCTTTTTCATATATAAGGTGGAATTCCGTCTAGTTTTAATATCTTGCATAAAATGCTACTCGGGTATATTTAGCCCTTTTTGAATCGCCAACAGTTTTTCTTGAACTAAGCCTTAGTAGTTGAAGTGCATAACTAGTCGCCTACCAGCAGAAATCATTGATGTTAGTTCAGGTTGGACTTTGAGTGAATCGTTTATAGCTCTGAAGCGTATGTATAAATCATCTACCTGAGTCTTACTTAGCTAATCAAATACCATTCACCATATAAGCCACTAACATGAATAATTAAATGAATTTTAGAATGGTCAATATCCCAGAAGTTTGAGACAGTGTTAAGCTTCTGTGCTATATTTACTCCTGTGTGTGAACATAAGAACCCGGTAGTATAAGGAACTAGCTCAGAAGCGGCGTTGGCCTAGTCCCTTTGGCACTACCAGCAGTTCTATTCCTATCTCTTTTACACACAAATGAGCGCCGAATTTTACACAGGGAAGTCCTACGAAGGGATCAATCGACACCTTGGGACTAGCGCAGCACAGGTTCCAAAGAAACAGAAACCCAAATTTAACATGATCTCGAAGTTCGTGCTTTAAAACACGATGATGAGTTCGATTGATTATCTTTCTCCATTTAACCGTTAATACACAACTATGCGTTCGATTCATGATCAGTTTTACCGATAATACAAAACTAACTAACTACTTTTCTTTACATATAATTCTTTCTTAAGTAACTCAGTACATACAGGTTTAGTAATGAAACCATCATTTATTGTTTATTCAATGCAATTTGGTGGACTTAGGTAATCGTTGAAAGGATAGCGTAATCGTTGTGGTAATTTAGGAATTCTTTTCCACTTAAGGAACAGATGAAATAAAAAGAAAAAGCAGTTAAAAGAATAGTTTAAGCTATATTTGTGGCTTACATTAAATTTGATTTCAATCCATTAGCTCTAAGTGGTGGATTGAAATACTGCACATTACAAACATGGTGTCTTGCTAGAGGCGCAACTCGCGCGAGGAGACAATTGCTGAAGTGAAGGACTTTTTTATTTCATTGGAAACAATTCAAAATTTGGTAAAATCAATTGCTGTGCGATTGCAAAAGGTTGAAGGACGGTTTATTTCAATCTTGCTGTTATTCTCAGTTATTATCCTAAGTTTTTGCTTTTCTCCATCTTTTTTTGAACAACAATTTGCTAAAAAATTACTTTTGTCTCACATTTAATGTTTTCAATAGTCTTTGAAAAGACAATGAAGCATTAACTTGGCTCATGAACAAAAAGGCCCGAATTCGCCACCTACGAAGATTCGCTTGTAAGACACAATAGTCGGCTATTTTCGGACGAACATCGGCTATGAGGTTGACCGGATATCCAGTATCGGGAAAAACAGCTATCCGTTTCATGTCTAATTTTTTCCTCCTATTTATTAAGAACTGAGTACACACAAGATTATTTCTCTCTTCGTTGAGAGAGAGAGTGTGTGTTGTTATTGTTAACCAATTTAATGTTGCCGGCATACAATTATGACAGCAAAAATAACTATAGAAATCACGCACTAACATTACGTCGGGGGCATAGCAAAACGTGACGAGCGTCGCTAGTAAGCCGAGGTTCAGACGACACGGACTGTGTCGCCCGACTCTGCAACTGCATCCTACCTTGAAATATTGGTTTGTGGATAAGGAAAACGAGGTATGTCGAAGGTAGGTTATTGTTCGATAGCACAACATTGCTCGGCTCTGCCGACGTTTTCCTTTGTTCTCTTTCGCCTTTTCCGTGTGTTTGTTCATTTCGTTTGGTTTGTGCATATTGAGGATGAATACAATTGCATTGGCCGCTTTCAGCAGTAGAATTCTCTCTTGCAACTTTTGTATTGTTAACGTTTTTACATTACAATTTGCTTTGCGACCGAAGTAGACAAATTCGCAATGAAACATAAGTAACGAGGAATGAACAAAAATTTGCTGAACGGCACGTCGTTTTGTCTATATTGAAACCAAAACCAACAAAGAGAAATCAGTAATGTTATGTGCTTTCTGCTTCGGTCTTGATAAAATTTGCAAACACAAATTTCGTTGCACTGCTTATTAAATTTAGTTTTTTAGAGTTCCGTACGCAAAGGGTCCCAAACGGAACCCTATTGCTAAGACTTTGTTGTCCGTCCATCCGTCAATACTCGGAACCGTAATAGCCAGAGAGGTATAGCCACCAACCACCCTTTCGAAAATATTAAAGCTTTAGTATTTGTTGTTGTTGCCCGAATATTATTTATTTACATGATTCGATTATATACATTTAGTTACTTATGATATGTAACCTAAGTTTTTTAAGGAGTGCTAGCTACAGGACCTTCGACTCGTCTGTCTTAAATAAAAAAGATTAGATTAAATTGCTAAGGTTACAGGATTTGATGAAGGATACTTTTTTGCTAATATTATCGAGGGAAGGAAATTGAATTAATGTAGAAGGTAAGATGTCTCCGAAGAGTTGTGTTCTAGTGATGTGATGATTTATGCAAACATCTAGCAGGTGTCTTATTGACAAGTAGTCACCACAGAATGGACAAGGAGGTTGGCTTTTGCCTTCGAGGAGATGTTGGTGAGTGAGTTGACTGTGCCCCATTCTCAATCGTACCAACAAGGAACAAGTAGGACGATCGCAGGAGTCAGGGAAGCGGACAGGTGTTTTGGAAGGGTTGGAATTTTTATACCAGTGGTTATATGGTATGATTGCCATTGTGAGAGTTCCATATCTCTCAGGATACCTTTTATATATTTCCAGATATCGCGTTCTACGCCCGGGCTGACTGTCAGACAATGTGCATAGCCCGCTTTCTTTGCTGGTGTATCAGCGTGTTCATTCCCTTCTATACCCGCGTGGCCAGAAAGCCAAATGAGTTGTATTTTTTGATGGTATTTAATGAAGAGATATTTTGAACTCCTAAAACTGTTGATAGGCTATCCGTGCAGATTATATATTTTCTTTTATGTGCTTGCGCTATGTGAATAGCTTTTACTATTGCAACTGCTTCGGCTGCAAGAACTGAGTTGTAGTGAGGGCGCAATCCTTTGAATACAGTAATACCCCATTTATTTACTACTGCAAATGAGGTACTTGTATCCGTTTTGGAGCCGTCAGTAAATAGCCAGTTCCATTCTATCATCCGTAGTTTAGATGTTTCCTCCGCCAGCAATTGACGGAAAACAGAACTTGAAGTTGAAAATTTGGAGAAACCATTCAGTGAAGTGTTTAAAGAAGAATGATGAAGAGCCCAAGATGGATTGGGTGACACTTTATTCCAGTGATATGGTTCGTGGATGTTGTGTAGTATTGAAAAGCGAGCGCATCTCCGGATTACATTATATCTACGTCTTCCTCTTCTTGCTTGTTGAAAATCCTTAGTTAGGATGTCGTTGGTAGAGCAATACAACTTAGGAATGAGTTAGTAAGTCATTTGGGCTGATCTGGTTGCAATATCCGGCAACCCAGCCTCCGCGAGAATACACATAGTGGGCGTTGTTGGGAAGGCTCCTATGCTTCGTGTCACTGCCGCGTTATAGGGAGGGAAAATAGACTTTAAGGTGGACGAATAGAACTATACATTCTGTGAAATTTCAAGTCCCTAGCTATTACAGTTCATGAGATATGACCCGAGGACGGACGGACGGACGAAGTCTCTGTAATAGGGTTCTGTTTGGTACCCTTTGGGTCCGGAAACCTAAAAAGCAGCCAAGTGCAAATCAGACTCGCACACGGAGGGTTCCGTACTAATTTGGGGTTTGTTTTGACAATTTGACTGATTCCAACAGATGTACTGCGCTTACTTCAAAAACTTATAGAGTCTAAAGTTCAATTTAATAGTTCAATAAACAATACCTGAATTTTAAAGGGGATTTGTATTGGAGGTACCTTTCCTAGTTGTCCGATCACACGGAAATTTTCGAAATTTCCAATCTATTTCCACAACCTATGCAAATTTCAAGATCGTATGGTAACTGGGTAGTTCCCATTCAAACCCATAAGTTTCTTTTATGAGAACCCCTTTAAATTTTTAAATATATTTTAGTTTTAGCATTGGTTATACGGTTTCTTTCTATTACGGATCATGAGATGTAGCCCGAAAATTGACAGACAGCGTAGACTTAGTAATAGGATTCCGTTTGGTACCCTTTGGGTCCGGAAACTTGAAATGGTCAAATATATACACAGACAAACGTCCACCCGCAGATTATATGAATCATAAAAATATGAGAAAAATCTATGACATACATAGGTATGTTTTGTTTTAATAAGTGGTACTTCAATTAGAAGTTTCGGCATGAAATGTTCAAATTGGCGTCTTCCAGACTAATTTTATACCTTCTTTTCAAAAGTTTCTCTTGGAGAATAATATTATTTTATTAAGTTAACAAAAAAAATTACGATTTTTCCATTTCAAATTGCTTGAACCAAATATACAAAAATAAATGAAATTGTGAATTCGATCTATCGTCTTAGTTCATGTCAATAATTGCGAACTGGCAATAAACGCATATTTTGATCTTCTTCTGTGCCCAATTCATCTTGTTTGACGTTTAATTTCCAGTCCTCGGTGAATGTGATATATTCGACGACGGTCTTGAAAGACACTTTCTTCTGCTGCTGTGTCTCTTTAATATGTTTACAATCGATTTCACGAAAATTGGCTCGATTTTCAACAGAAACAGCAGCTACATTCATCTCACCGTGTTTAATTTTGTCCTCCTCCATTTTCGAAAACTTTTGTTTAGTAAAAATCCTGTTTTGTTTAGGACTGAATGAATTTTCAGTCCAGCATAAAATGTGAAGCCTACTAAGAAAGTTAGCAAATTTAATTTCATTCAATTAAAATTTGCACCTGTCCAAAATAACATATATATTTATTTAGAAAATGGAAAAATATATATTTTATATTTTTCTCTAAATCGATTACAATCTGTGTGCGATTGGATTTTCTAATTTAACTTCTTTGGCTGTTGAAGTTGACGTTGGCATCTGGCCTGCGCAGTATATATGACGACTCAATAGTTAAATGTTGTTGGTTTTGTTTCTGTTAAAATCGCGCTGTTGCAGTCATGTTGCATGGATGAAGATTATCGGAGTCACAACAGCATAAAGATGGATGTAGCCAAATAGACATGGTGTTCGTGCTAAATATTTATGCTCCATAAGGATAAAAAAATATTCGAAAGTAGGAATCTGGATTTTAGCATTGAGGTCACATCCGAAACAAGCAAATTGTGCTCCATCCGTTTCCTGAACTTCATAATTCGTACAATGACTGCTTCAATCTCATGCTTACGATCCTCATCGACTTTGCGTCTTGTTTCTTCACGCTCAGGTTCTGATTCACCCTTGGCAGCAATAGCTCGAATTTTAACTCTACGAAATTTGAAAACGGACGATTATTTACAAAGCCCTTGAATTTTTCCATACTTTTTTTTTTTTTTTGATGTAAAAATGAAGCGACACATTCCTTTAGATCTAATATATTCTGCACAAACGTTATTGGATTTGTACTGCCCTTCTTTTCCTCTTTGATCAACATTCGACCTTGTTCACGCAAATATGAAGACATTGTGGCGGCAATCACTTTAAGACCTTCATCTCTAAGTATTGAAAATAATTTATATATGAAAATAATTTATATGTGCAAGCTAAATCTGAGGTTTTTGAATTTTTAATCATGCAGATTGTCACGAATTTTCCATTTCCACAATTGTATGCATGTGTTTCTGGATTAGTTTCTCTTCAACGACACGCACTCTACGCGGATCTGTGAAATGTGATATCAATTGAAATATTCGTTGCTCTTCTCTCAAATCTCAAATTTTAGAAATATAAAACATCATCCTTCCAATCATTTTACTAAAAAACTCCTTTCGAGATTTATCATTGTGTGTGTTATGAAAATGCAATATGATTTAACATCCCCCAAGAATCTGAAATAATTTTAACAGCATCCATTACTTTAAATTTTTCAAAATTCTTGCAATTAAGGATTATCGAGTCGAGCAGCTGAATTGCTCGTTAGGTACTTAGTATCTAAAATTTCACAGTCCATCGACTGTATCAAAGATGTAGTGTTCAGTCACCAAATAAGAAAAAAAATTTTGATTTACCGAAAAACCACAAACTAAAGTAAAGTGATTCCTCGAAAAGTAATTTTTAATTTAATTCAATCTTATTGCATTATATTAATCATAAACATTGTTTATGCTTATACGAGTATCTTAAAATAATGAGTTTAGTCTTTTGCTACCTTCACAACTTAGTTGCATATAAGGGGGTAATGCATGGATATTGGCAAAATAAACTAGACTTTTTCAAAATCTCTATTTATTTATTTTGACGGGAGTACGAGATAGAAAGGTACGTCCTGTCAAAATTTCATGACCAATGGACAATTACAATCGAAGTTATTGCTTTATAAGTGACAGTTTGTTTATAGCATCGGTCGATGATTGGTAATAGTAATGAGAGGGAAGGTAGGAGCAGATTTTTCAGTCTGTTCTACAAAGTCGTTACCTGGAACTCAAATGAGGACGAATCTACGGGTGTTGAAAGAAAATATATGTCTTATAAACTTAGGAAGCTACAGTTTGTTTGATTGATGATAGAGTTAATTACTGATAATTAGTCGTAGCATGTGGCGTATTTTTCTGTTTTCTTTTATATACTTATATGAATTTAAGCA
The DNA here is from genome assembly GCA_037043295.1 of Amiota minor. Lineage (NCBI taxonomy): Eukaryota > Metazoa > Arthropoda > Insecta > Diptera > Drosophilidae > Amiota > Amiota minor. The sequence goes on from JBAMAW010002593.1 coordinate 19,808, forward strand.
GATATTTGGTTGACGGGTTTTTATATTGTACGTAAATCTGAAAGAAACGTGATTGTCCGATTTAGAGGCGACCGTTTAATTGTAGGCGTAGGATTTAAGTTGACTTTGTAATTTAAGGAATTTCGGAATGTTAACTTCATTTGGAGTGTATACTTAGTTAAGTTGGCTGAGATAAGTTAGGATATGTGGATAATGGGTTCGGTAATGTGACTGTGGGATGGAGGCGTATGGAAGGAGATGCTTTTATAAATAACGGAAGGAAGCTTAGGAGTTCTTTTGTCTTTAAGTAGCTTGAAAGAAAGGGGGAATGGGGGAGTCACGACTAACAAGGAGCAATTTAATGAGTTTGGCTGTGATCATATTTTTTCGAATATGTAAGGATATTACGTTTGATTCAAATAAGATATTGTGAATAGAGGTTGTTCTACAAGCGTCTAAACTTTGCCTGAGAGCAGAGAGTTAGATGACGCGAAGTTTATTTAGAAGTTATTTTGGAGCATTTCCAAAATCTATTTTCAACATGATAAGTTAATTAACAACAGATATATTGTAATATCTATATATATATATATATATATAGGGCGAACATGAGATTTGGAAGAATCGACTTGAACGACGATATGAAATTGATAATATAGTTGGCTAATTTGGGACCTATACCATATCATTTCAGTTCGTCTAGAATCGAAATAATACCTTTTCTGTCAAAAGCCTTATCTTATAAGAAAAGAGAAATGTGTTTTACCTGTGAAAGAGATGAGAAAATCAGGTAGTCTAGAGAAATAAGGGAATCGGATATTGACTTTCAATTCTTAAGGCCAGTTTAGCGAATGTCGATGGGCTTATTGTTAGTGGCAAGCCACTATAACCGATTGACAACAAACTTATCTAAAACTTTAGCACATGAATTGAGAGAAATGGATCTGTAGGATTCAAGTTTAGTTTTGTCTGAATTTGGTTTTATTAATAATACAATGCATATTAACAAATAATAACAATACAATACTATAATAACGTAATCGTACATTAAACTTAACATTTGGGGGCTCAATCTAAGCAAAAAAAAAAAAAATACAATAATTATGTTGTAATAAAAAAAACACGGTGTGAAAAAAGATATAAACGAAAAAGTCAACAGCGCAGCAGTGTCAGTGGCGGTAGCCTCAGCAGAATACAAAACGAAATTGCTAGAATTATTGCGTCATCTTCTGGAAGCGAATACGAGAGTATGAGTGACGAAGACGTTGGTGTTGAAGAGGGAAAGGGACGACAGTATGGTGTTGTGACTCGATCGCAATCGGCAATGGTAGACATTCGTGGAAACGAATCGGTCGTTAAGCGAAACGAAGAAAACGGCGCAGTTGGTGGCGGCAGCACAAGAAGTAGTTCATCATCAGGTGGTAATGTTGGAGCCAATACAACAGCAGGTGGTGGCTTAAATGAAGTGAACAGCCAGAGTCTACAACAGATCATTCAATTACTTACTTTGAAAATACAAGCAGGTGAAGTGAATCAGAAAATGCAAAATGAGCCGAAGATTTCAATAGACAATTTTGGGGGATAGTGCTTGATTTTGACGGTGAGACTATTCCAGTAGAGCATTCGCTGACAAATTTTGAGCAGAACGCAGATGCGTATGAACTCACCGAAAAGCAAAAATATGTACAGGCGCGCAAAAAAATAATCAAGATGGCAAAATTGTTCTTAGGTTATGGTCAGTACGTACGAACAGCTGAGGAAAGTTCTTACATCGGAATTTAAGCATACGTTGAGAAGCGCAGATGTCCATGCAAAGTTGTCAGAAAGGAAGAAAAAGAAATATGAAAATTTTCATGAATACATGTTAAACATGAAAAAATCGCCGCGCTTGAACAAATTGATGAGGAGTCAGTCATTGGCTATATAGTGGACAGACTGAGCATCAAAAATGAATACAAGTTTAACATATAAAGTTGTAAATCGTATCATGAACTGAGAGAGAAGTTCGAAGTATACGAGCAAAAATGTGCTGTTGGAAAACAAATTGACCAATATAGTGGTGGCCAGTTAAATAGATCCAGTACTAGTAGCGTGCTTCGTTGCTTTAATTGTGAATCAGCAGAGCATATGAGAAAGGATTGCAGCGCTGACACAAAATGCTTTAAGTGCAATGGCGAAGAATTGTCCACGAGTTGTAAAGAAGGTGCAGGTTATCAAAGATACAAAGCGTTGTAAAGTGGTAGTACTGAACGAGCTCAGAGTCGCCGGCCAGGTTGACACTGGTGCAGATTTTGTCAATTGTGGGCGAATCGGTGTTCAAGAAGCTGGAAAATGTTGAGTTGCAGAAGAATTACTCTGTTCTCCGCGGCCTCGGCAATACTAAAGTAGAACCGCTGGGTACGTTCGTGAGCACAGTGTAGGTCGATGGAAACAAAACAGAACAAAGGTTCGTCATAGTACCTGACTGCAACATCCAAAACGAAATGTTGCTCGGGTTTGACTTCTCATCGCAGTTTTGAATGTCGCTTAATGAGGAAGGGTTCACCTTTTCAAAGGCCGTAGCGCAACCAAGCAGCGCTTCAACAAATGAGCTGAGTATATATAACATAATCGATAATGGTAATAACATAGACGCTCTCTTATAGTTTCAACCACTGATCCAGTCGATCATTGATGGATACAAGCCGGCTGAGTCGTCAGTTGAATGTCCTGTCGTAATGAAGATTATACCCGATGAACAAATGAAGCCATTTCGTCAACAACCAAGCCGCAATGCTCCATTAGAATACGAAGCCATAAAGAAACAAATCAATGAGTGGCTGGAGGATGGTATTGTACACAAGTCTACGTCCAACTTTGCAAGTCGTGTGATGTTGGTGAAAAAGAAGGATGGGTCTAACAGAATTTGCGTCGACTTCCGTCAACTAAACAGCATGGTACTAAGGGACTGCTTCCCGGTACCACTGATGGACGAAGTGCTAGAATAACTTCAATCAGCTAAAGTCTTCATTGTCATGGACTTAGATAATAGCTTTCTGCATGTGCCAATCGAGGAGTCCTGCCGCAAATATACTGCGTATGTTTCCAGAGAGGGACTATTTGAGTTTTGCAGAGCTCCGTTTGGTTTCTGTAATTCTCCGGCTGTATTTAGTCACTTCATCAATTGCGTATTTCAAGATTTGATCGCTCAAGATATTATGCAGAAGTACGTTGACGATATTATCATATATGCACAAAGAAATGATGAATGCGTTTCGAAGTTGGAAGCGGTGCTGCATGAAGCTGCCAAATACAAGCTACGCATCAAAAGGAAAATGTGTCATTTCCTCCAGAACAAAATACACTTTTTGGGTCACACAGTCGAAAATGGTCTAATTTGGCCTAGCCAAGAAAAAACGCAAGCTGTCCGGAAATTTACGTATCTCATAAATATTAAAGGTGTTCAATTCTTTTTGGGCCTAACGGGATTTTTCCGAAAGTTCATCAGGGGTTTTGCGAATATCACTCGCCCGTTAACTAATCTCTTAAAGAAAGATGCAACCTTTAAGTTTGAAGCAGCAGAGAAAAACTCTCTCGCTACTGAAAAATTTCGACATTACTTTTTGGGCATTCGGTTTAAGTTGGTACCCGATTGCACAGCGTCCACGCAGACTGTAAGAAAAAAGGATGTGCCACGTGAGGTTGCGCACTGGATATTGTGCCTGCAGGCCTTCGATTTCCAAGTTGAACATCATTAGGGTGACCGGATGAGGCACGTTGATAGTCTCAGTCGTTATCCTCACGATGTCTACAAGGTAACGTCAGAGATATCTGCTCGGCTAAAAGTCGCTCAACAGAAGGATGAATTCATCAGTACTGTTCTGGAAGTTTTGAATACCTGTTTCTACAAAGATTTCATACTCAATGAATGGTTTGTTGGTTGTTCAAAAGACAATGAAGCATGAAGTTATAAGCGATGCACACAACGTTGGTCACTTTTCCTTGCAAAAGGCGATTCATTCCATACAACAGCAATTTTGGATTCCCCATTTGGAGAGCAATGTCGCTCAAGTTATTAACTCGTGTATTAAATGTATCATTTGTAATAAGAAGCTTAGAATACAGGAAGGACGGCTGCACTGCATTGAAAATGGAGACAAGCCGTTACATACCATACACGTAGACCACTTGGGGCCAATGGATTCAACGCCTAAGCGGTACAAATATATTTTTGCGGTTGTCGATGCTTTTACCAAATTTACCTGGCTGATCAATACAAAGAGCACAGGCTGCGACGAGGTTTTAAAAATACTTGGAGAGTGGTCGGATGTCTTTGGTTACCCAGGCAGTATAATCAGCGACAAAGGCGCCGTGTTTACTTCTAAAGACTTCAAAGACTACATCGAGGAAAATGGGATTGAGCACGTGTGTACCACAACTGGTGTGGCAAGGGTAACGGCCAAGTTGAACGAGTCAATAGATGTATTCTCTCAATCATTGCTAAGTTATCTGCCGACGATACGTCCAAGTGGTGCAAATTTGTACATCAAGTTCAGAGGGCTATAAATTCCCACGTGCATTGCTCCACAAAGAAAACACCGTTTCAAATTTTGTTTGGTGTCAACATGAGGAACAGAATTGGTGATAAGCTGCTTTCGGTGTTGGAGCAAGAGCTTTTTAATGACTAGAAAGGTACAAGAGCAGCTATGACAGAAGTCGCAAAAGCGAAAGAGTGTACAAAGAAGGCGAGTTGGTTGCAATAAAACGCACTCCGTTCGTAGCTGGAAGAAAACTGGCTAGCAGCTATCTGGGCCCATATGAAGTCAGAAAAGTGAAACGGCAGGGTCGCTACGGTGTCCAAAAAGCGGCTCAAGTGAAGGGCCCTAATGTTAACTCAACAAGCGTGGACAACATGAAATTGTGGAGGTACATTAGTGAGAACAAGAAGTGTTTGTCCTCTGGGTCAGACTCCGGTAGTCAGGACGGCCGATTGTAACAAATTGTGGTGAGCTGGTGATCGGTGAGGACTATCGGACCGACCGATATAGATAGACGGCCGAACTATCGATCAGGAGCTGAGTTGGCAACAGTCGGTGCGAGACAAGCGATGAACACAGTTGAAAGCGGACTCGGAAGGTAACAAGTCGTGGTCGGTTGTTCAGCGGCAAAAAATAATAATAATACAATGCATATTAACAAATAATAATAATAAAATACTATAATAACGTAATAGTACATTAAATACATAGATTTGGTGAGGAGTTTTGACGAGGGAGGGTAGGTGTTTTAACATGGTGTAGTCTGTTCTCACTCGCGATGAGAGCTGAACTGACTCTCTTCATATTCTTCTTCCTTTTTTCACAGGGTACATCTTCATTTTTAATGAGTTGATTCTTAGCATAAGCTTATAACTAAACAGGGTGACTCTTAAATATCTTAAAACTATGTCTTCAACAAGTACATTACATTGCCGACTAAAATTTGGCCTTCCTGACATATGGGATCTCCTGATCTCCCATTGTGCGTGTTTATTATACTCTTCACGGAAGTGAATAGTATTATAAGTTTGTCATGAAGTTTGTAACAAGCAGAAGGAGACAAACTAGTCCCTCAGTTTTTGAGCTAGAGAGCTGAAATTTTGCAGTCCGATAAAACAAAAAATAAAAAAGAGTTTCTAATAAGGACCTGAATTTTAATGGGGATTTGTGTGGGAGGTACCCTCCCTAGCAATCCGATCAAAGTGAAATTTCGACAATATAAGTTTTTAATGTATAGCCACCAACCTTCCAAATTTCAAGATCGTGGAATTACTGCATCGTATAGCTGCCATACAAACCAAAATGTTTCTTGTATGGGGAGCCATTTAAGATTTCGAAAATGTTTTAGTTTTAGTATTTGTTGGTGATGCTCGGATAGAACTACACCTTCTGTGAAAATTTCAACTCTTTAGCTATTGCGGTTTATGAGATATGACTCGAGGACGGACGGACAACGAAGTCTCTACAATATGTTTCCTTTTGGTACCCTTTGGGTCCGGAACCCTAAAAATTGGGTGGAACTTACCATCTGCCTTCCTTTGGAAAAGAATCCACCAAATCCTATCACGCTTGCATCATATCATATATTGTCATATAATGCCAAAATTGGAGCCTGAATAAGTTTTCTTTTCAGGCATTCAAACGTTGTAAGCTCTTCATCCCAAACCAAATTTTTTATTTAGTTTTTCGTGTTACATCATGTAGAGGCTTCACGATTATGGAGAAATCTTTAACACATCGTCAAAAGTATGAGCACAGACCAAGAAAACTTTGTGCTTCATGTACTTTGCTCGATATGGCGAAATTTTTTTACTGCTCTTAAACCTTTTTCATCTGCTTGTATTTCCTTTTTTGTGCTAGTATAACCTAAAACTTTACATTTGTATATGCGCAGCTCTGGTTTTTTTCAACGAGACGATTAAAAACTTCGTTTAACACTTTTAGATGTTCATTTATATCTTTTGAAGCGACCATTATATCGTATAGATAAATTATTACTTTGTCGGCCTTTATCATATCAGGAAATATTTTATTTATGAATCTTTGAAATGTAGACGGTGCGTTTTTAAGCTCGAATGGCATTCGTGGAAATCAATTTGGACTAGAGGTGTTACGAAGGACGTGTGCTTTACTGAGTCCTTGTGCATAAAAACCTGAAAAAACCCGTTCTTCAAGTCTAGTTTAGTCATCTATTAAGGGAATCGGAAAGTTATACTTGATCGTTACTTTGTTGAGTATCCTAAAACCGATACATATGCGTAACTCGCCTCTCTTTTCCTTAACTAGCACTATCGGCGAAACAAATTCTGAATCACTGGGGCGTATGTACCCTTTGTCTAAATAGTCATCAATAATCTTTTGAAATTCATTCTTTTCATAATAAGACAATCTTCTTAGAGGACAATTAAAAGGCTTTGTATGTTCTAGCATTATCTTCATTTCACTTTTAACTCTTGGTTCAATGGGTCGTTGCGGCAAATCATAGAACTCTGAAAATATGTTTACAAAACGTTGTGGTTCAACATGGCTTACTTTGTCGCTAACAAAATCTTATCGTCGGGTTCCTATTCGATTGCTAGTATTTCCTTTTCAAAGTCTTCTTCAAATACATTTAGACTTTTACTTAATACTAAATTACTTGTGCTAGACCTATTTTCTTTTTCTTGTATACTAGCATTCTGTTTTGGTTTGTTCACGTTTGTTTTCACTAAGTTAGCTTTGCTAGCTTTAAGAAAATCTCTACCCAACAGTACAGAATGGATCATTGACCCATCAGGAACAACAGTTAAACTAATTAATACTTCTTTATTTGTAATTCGTACATAACATAAAAGTTGCCCATACATTTTCAATTGGCTTTTGTTTATTCCATAATAAAATTCATTTAGTGCTTCTTTAAGTTTACTTTTGGCCGATATAATCGACTTTTTACAAAACTTATGGGGCTCCCGGAGTCAATGAGGCATTCTGTAAAGATAGGTTCACTGCAGTTACCTACTAAAGTTAAACACAAATACCTTACATCCTTCTCTTCTTCCAAAATTTCCACAAACGAAGCAAGCGCCGTTCGACAAATTTCTCACGCAGTCTCGATGAACGACTTTCGAAATTCTTTCGCAGCGTTACTTTGTTTTCTCTGGTTTCAAACATTTTCTTCATTTCAACCAATATATCGTCGACGTCTTTGGTTATTATATCGGGTTTTGATTAAAGCCATGACCGTGCTTTACCTTTCACTTTAGCAAACACCAACCCACGTAGATTGGTGTTGCACATCTTATAAACCTCACGTATGCTCTTAATTTGTGTGACCCATGCCTCGAAACCTGCTCCACCATCGTAGTCAGGCAAAAATTCCTTAAGCGTTGCAAATGGTACATCATTGGTAAAATTCTCTTTGTTAACATTGTTTTTTGTAGCAATGTTCATTTGCTGTATAAGAAACTCATTCTCTTTTTTTAGTAATTCTTTTTCACGCTTTAGCAGTTCACACTCTCTTTGCACAATTTTCAATTCTTTTAATTCAGTTTGCGACTGTTGAATTCTTTCTCCCAACTCCTTTATGTACTCACAGTTTTCATGTTCCTGTTGTTGTTGGGCCCAACGTTGTTTTCTTTTATTACTTGTCGCCGCCGCTTTGTCGCCGTCGTCATCTGCTACCGTTGTCGCTACTTTGTTCTCGTAGTCTTCAGCTACCGTTGCCGCTTTGTTGTCATCGTTGTCAGCTACCGTTGCCAATACTTTGTTTTCGTTGTTGTCTGATGCCGTTGCCGCTACTTTGTTGGCATTGTCGTCCACTGCCGTTGCCGCTACTTTGTTATCATTGTTGTCTTTACTTTGTTTTATTACACCACCGCCGTCTATTGTAGGGATTTACGTTTGTTTTATTATTTTCTTTTTATATACGGCGCGATCACGTGACGACTTCTGAATTTGTAGTCTGTTCTCACTCGCGGTGAGAGCTGAACTGACTCTCCTATATTCACTCTTCTTCCTTTTTTCACAGGGTACATCTTCATTTTTAATAAAGTGATTCTTAGCATAAGCTTAAAACTAAATAGGGTGACTCTTAAATAACTTAAAACTATATAGTTAATTCTGTCTAGACCGGGCGTTTTACCTTTAACATTGTTAAGTGCGTAATTAAGTTCGATAATGGATGTATTATTTTCTAGAAGTTTCGTTGCAGGGGAAGGAAGGGAATTAATTGTATTAGTATTAACAACAAGAGACTTATTATGACAAAATATGGGGGAGAGCAATGAGGGAACTGTTGGTTATAGAAAACTGAGGTGAGGAAGTCTTAATACAATGTATTGAATGCCCAGATGGGGTGGTTGGAGTATAAACATTAATAATAGAGGTAAAGTTGTATATGCTTCAACGCTTAGCTTCTTTTGATTCGTGTTTGAAAATTGCAATAGCTTTTCTGTAGTTTAGAATGTTTGTCGAAGGTATGTTACGTTTAAGTATCTGTAATGGTTTTTAAATTATTAATGTTCAACCAAAGCGTTTTTTGGTTGTCACGATACTCTAGGTCCGGAGTGTATTAAATAAGATTATGAACTTCTTTCGGTTGTTGCCTTTATTGAACTGAATTTTAAGATAACAAAAGACAATGACTAAAAGAATAAAAGGGAAGTAAAAAGTTAACTGTTTGCTTATGCAATACATGACATTAGGGCGTCCCAATACTTTGTTTGCTGCAACATTCCGGCCCCAATGAAAGTATGCGCTAAACTTTCCAGAGACAGGTAATGGTACCAGCCTGTGAATAGGGCGACGAATTATACTCTTTGCTATCTTTATATCAACTACTCTTTTACGGCCATCTCATCCTGATATAGTAGCTACGATGCGACCCAGGGTCCATTGATGTGGTGGTTTATTTTCTTCATGTACGATAACCATGTTTCCCAAGAATCCATCGGATGGTGCCTTGGTCCACTTTGTTTAATTCTGCAACTCACTCAGGTATTCTTGTGACCAGCGTTTCCAAAAGTGCTGTCTGATTGCATTACCGAGATGCCAGCGATCCAATTTTTCAAGATTTGTTTCTTTAAGCGGAAAATCTGGTAACGTGCGCATGCCGCACCCAACCAAAAAGTGTCATGATAATAATTGCTTCAACTTCTGCGGTGACAGTACATAAGTCTTTTATGGTGAGTCTAGTGTTCGGTAAAGTGCGGTTTAATAGCACTCTTGACTGCTGCCTCCCATAAGTCTCCAAAGTGGGGTACTCTGGGCGGAATAAACTTGAAAGTGATGCATTGCTCTGTGCAACGTTTCACCAGTACGTCTTGAGTGGTCTTGCTGTACAATGAAGTACCAGTGTTTTACGTGCTCGCCTGTCTGTGAAGACTTAAGAACACGGTGCCAAGCACATGGATTGATAAACGTACAAAAAAGATTTGAGGTTCTCCAGCTTATTTGATGCTCCGGCGAAATGGGTTGTATTGTCGCAGGATATCTGTGCCGGGGTGCTGCGCCGGGTGGCCATACGTCTAAGAGCTCCTAATGATGATGACGATGATAAGCCAGAGACAACTGCAATGTACACAAAAAAATTAATAGTACAATAATAATACAATTTTCTTAATTTAGTTTTTACAGAGTTTAGCTTATATATTGTATATATAACATTCTTTTAACGAAATAAGGAAAAATGGGGAAACAAAACCTTAAACACGATTATTTAAAAGCTTAAATTAACTAACAACTAAAGGATTGGCACTTAAGTAATATACTGTTTACTTACAATGAATTGCGATCATTAAAATTTGAGTTGTATTGAACTATTTTTTCCTGAACTGTTCTAAATTTAGCTTTTTTTTCATGTAATCGGGTAGTGAAAAAGTCGAAGGGTAAATTGAGTAACATTTTAAGCAATTTTTTCTGCACATTGTGTAATCTGTTTGTGTGCGTGAAAGTTTTTTATCTAAGTATAATCCTAGATATCGTAAGCTATTAGTCCAATTGATGTCAGTATTATTAATATTAGGTTAAAATTGGGCTAGTGAATACTTTTCCTCCGCCTTGTGATCGCACTAGTCTTGCTAATATTTAGCAAAATTTTCCATTCTTTGCAGTAGATATACAGGACCGTTAAAAAATTTTGAAGGGTGTCGGGAGCAGAAGGTTTGGGGCTGAAGTTCGCTCGATCGAATCTGTTCGGCTACAGAAGGTTTGATGCTGAAGTTCGACCAAGCACACTTGTTCGGACGTAGCTTCAATTTCTAATGATGAGCAGAGATCAGTTTCTGTTAAGGCATTCGTTAGCGTCGCATATTTAATTTACAACAACAACGTTAATATTAACAATACATTCTTTTCAAATAAATAAAATTTGAAAATGCAAAATACTGTGTTGTGTGGTGTTTTTCTTCTAGATTTCCTTGAAAGTGATTATTTGGCAAGGGTAGATGTAAAATAATATTTTCCTCTAAACAAAGGGTAGTGTGTATATCTGCATACTTGTTGCCCGTACAGTAAAGTGCTGTATCGTCGGCAAAAGTGGATACAATGCAGGTTCCAAAAATAGGTTTATCATAGGTGTACACATTAATTAATATCGGATCCAATACTGATCCCTGCGGAACCCCAGCAATAATATCCTTGGTGTGTGATTGAATTCCACTTAATTATGACGAAAAAATGTCGGTGGGTTCTCACTTTGCACAATTTTTGTAAGGTAAATAGGCATATTTACAATCATTAATTTGTGTACTAAGACGTCATGCCATACTGTATCAAAAGCTGCTTGTATATCTCAAGTAACCAGACCGATTGACTTCTTATCTTGCATATTTTGCTTAATAAAACGTTTAAGCTTGAGAAGAAGATTAATGCAAGTCATATTGGGCCTGAAATCAAATTGAGTCGCAGTTATCTCTCTGCCGTATGACTTTTTCCAAAAATTTTTAGAAGCAGCATAAGAAGCTGATAGGGCGGTAGTTTTCAGGCGAGTCAGGTGGTTTCCCTGGTTTAGGAATGGCTATGATATTTGCAGTTTTCCAAGATTTTTTTGCAAATAACCAATCTGAAGCCAATATTCAAAAATCAAGTTCAATCCCAGATCATCAATTTGGTTTTAGAGCAAAACATGGAACGATTGAGCAAGTCAACAGAGTAACTTCGGAAATAAGAACTGCCTTTGAACTGCGAGAATATTGCTCAGCAGTATTCCTTGATGTAGCACAAGCGTTTGATCGAGTATGGCATGAGGGTTTGATTTACAAAATAAATTGTTTACTACCCCAAAATATGCATAGAGTCCTGCAATCCTACATATCAAATCGAGTGTTTGTAGTAAGGCAGAAAAATTTCGTTTCAAATGAATTTAAGATAATAGCAGGAGTTCCCCAAGGTAGTGTCTTGGGACCAACTCTATACATGTTATTCACTGCCGACATTCCAACAAGTAGTCAAATTGTTACTTCGACTTTCGCTGATGATACTGCCGTAATCAGTCGCTCCCGTTGCCCAGTTAAAGCTTCCGCAAGCTTGGATGCTCATCTTAAAAGCCTTCAGGAGTGGTTATCCAACTGGAGGATTAAAGTCAGTGAGGGGAAATGTAAGCATATTACATTTACATTGAACCGACGGACTTGTTCTCCAGTAACATTAAATGGTGTAACAATTCCTCAAACCCAAGTGGTAACTTATCTTGGCGTTCACCTGGACAGACGGCTTACCTGGCGGAAGCATATAGAATCTAAAAAGATACATATGAAACTAAGGGCTCAAAGTCTTCACTGGCTAATCAATTCTAAATCTGGACTGAGACTTGAGTACAAGGTGATGCTGTATAACTCTGTTATTAAACCAATTTGGACTTATGGTTCTGAATTGTGGGGTACCGCGAGCGCGAGTAACATTGAAGTTATACAAAGAGCACAATCCAAGATACTTAGAACAATCACGGGAGCGCCATGGTATATCAGGAATGAAGACATTCACAAGGACCTGGAAGTACCACCTGTCAAAGATGAATGTTCCAAGCGTAAAGCTATTTACATGGATAAATTAGTTCGGCATGTTAATCCCCTAGCCAGAGTCCTTGTCCATACAAGGAACTCATCTCGACTGATCCGTAACGATCGTGCTGCCCTTTTGATTAATTAGAGGCTCGTAGTGCTAAGTGAACTCCTTCCTCTTCATTGTAGGAGGGACACATGTGTATTAGTTTTATAAGATTTGTAACCTTATTGTTAGTCCTATGTATTATATAGGAGATTCAGTAAATACTAAACAAACAAAAAAAAAAAAAAAAAAAAATATTCAAAAATAGAAGCAAGAAAACGGGTAACACTAAGTGGTAATTTTTTGATAGAAATGTTAGGAATATTGTCCGAACCTGGAGATTTCTTCGAGATTTTCAAATCTATGTCGCCAAAACTATACTTGAAGCTCCTATAAGAAAAATAAAAAACAAGCAAGTGGAACTTTTTAAATCACCTTCAAATAGTTTTATTCACAACCTATTCCGATAGAAAGACTTATACGAGGGTCAATCAACAAGTACTTAGCCTCACCGCCCAATGGCGCTGCTATTACAAAAGAGTGTTACCATCGTGCAGTACATTCTTTTAGTACCCTACTGTCAAAGTTTCACTCAATTCCTTTTATTAGTTTTGTTTTGATAACCTTTGGAAGCGAGCGTGTCGGTCAGTTTTATGGAAATGGAAAAAGAGCAATATCGTTCGGTGATTCGTCTCTGGTGTGTACCATTGAATCCATGTTTCGTCAACGGTCACGAAACGAAGCAAGAACTCCGCCGGATTGCGCTTAAACAGGGCCAAACACACCATTTGGAATGCAGACGTATTCATCGTTACACAGCCAAGTCTCAGACAACATAAGAAAGGTACATTGTTGTGTCACCGCATCTGTTAGATGATTTCTGTGATCCCTTAAACTTTGGTAGTTAAATACAAATAATGACGTAGATTTTGTGTTACTAATAGCATCAAGAATTGTATCCTGGTAAGTTTTAGAGAATTATTTACAAGCCTTGCAAATTCAGTTTGAAAAACTGAGTGCAACTCTTCGTCCATGATAAAATCTTTTATTATTGTTTTTCGTAACAATAAATAGTCCTTCAAGACTTGTGACTCTAGAAAGTGTGACATAATCGAGTTGTTGGTCAAGAGATTTTTCATACTCATAAACAACCTGGTGGAAAGTACCTCCTTGCGATTTGTGAATTGTCATCCCAAAGGCAGGAATTAAAGGGAAGTGATTTCGCTTAGCGCTAGTACGATTGGTATTCAAATAGATTATAGCATTTCTTCGGGCGATACGAACCAAATCCTCGACAATGTCATGTCTCTGAACATATCCCGCAGAAAGGTTCCTTAATTTACCTAAGTTCAATTCTACAACTAAGAGGAAATCGTAACTAGAGCCGTTTTACGAAATCATTGTTTATTTGATCAAGACTTTTTCACCATTAACAGTTTCAGTTGTAATGTCATGCTGATATTCAATAAATTCCAAAAACCCTAAAGAACTATTTGCTAATCCATCGGACACATCTATATTCGACATTATCATAAAAGGGCATCCAATAACGATCATAATTTCGTAGGCCAATCCACATGTATCTAAGAGGACTTTTTCGTGCAGTTGTTGCCTTAAATGAGCTATCTGTCGGCTGTAGTGTTCCCAGTGAAAATATCTTTAGCAACAGATAAGACTTTAACTGGGCTAGCGTTTACGATCCGTTAGTTATACTGCTCCACGTCATGATTTCCAAAAAAAGTCGAATCCCATTAGGACATTGCACGTGCGCTCATTCTATCTCGCTTGCAAGTTAAAGAGTTGATTCTCCTCTCTTCCACCCCACACCCAGCATTCACTTCATCAAACACAAACTCACACATTCACCTTAACTTATGTTTGCTTTGACTATTTCATTCTTTCATTCTCCCCTCTTCCTCACCTTGCAATTTTTCAATTTATAAATCTTTATTAGTATACTTTAATAATTTTATATTAGCCTAAAATGAGTTTTGTTGTATTGCCACTTATTTGCTGTAGTTACAAAATTTAAAAAGGAGAGGAAAAAACAAAAAAAAAAGTTTATTAGCCTGATGGAGAGCTCGAACCCACTCTCTCTTGTTTTGAGTCATCGGCAAAGCCGGCTCTTATGTATTATATAGGTATTTATGTTCGTCGCAGGAAAGTGCATACTTAAATGTTTCACTTTTGTTTTATTAATTTTTATTCATTTATTATTAAACTTTAATAAACGCCTATTAGGCCAAAATGAGTTTTGTTGTATTGTTACTTATTTGTTGTACAAAGTATTTATAAAAATATTTTTTTTTTTCACATATTTTTTTACATATTGGTATCGTCTTTAGGAAAGTCACATGTGCTTAAAGGAAAATGATACCTTAAGTTTTTACAAACTCCTTATGAGGAGGTCATTTGGGTGAAGCCGTTTTAGCCGACGAGGAGCTCTGTTGTGAATTAGGGCCCTTGCCAGGGGATTGGGGTGCTTAAGTAAGCGATCATTGCAACGGCCGCTGAAAAAATTTATTTTCTCAGTCACGATGTAGTATGATGTTTCTAACATACCATGGTGCACCAGTTATGCGTCGTAAGTCTTTGTTTTGAGTTACATGCAACTTCTTGATGATATATGGTACCGCAGTCCTCCATAATTGAATGCCGTATCGCCAAACTGCATGTCCGCCGTGAATGAAGAGTAAAGAACTGGGGCAAGAACACTTCCCTGCGGTACACCAGCCTTGATGCGCTTAATGCCAGAGTCTACATCTCAAACTCTTACCAAGAAAGCTCTATCCGTCAAACAGCTCTTAAGCAGAAGATATTGATTACCTGGAAGAAGTCTTATCAGTTTGTGCAGTATCCATACCCTGTCAAAGGCTTGCATGACATCCAAGAACACAGCAGAGCAACCCATTTGATTCAAACGCACAAGGAATGTGGTGGACAACTCTATGCAATTGTTCTGGTGTACCATGCTAAGCCAAGGAACTTGGCCACCTTCGCATCAAACTTATCAAAACCAAGAGATTTTTTAAATTGCAAGTTTTTGATCTGAATTTCAACTTCCGCAGGAATGATGTGTCTAATGGGACGTATATCCAATATATTCTCCGAGATGGCTTCAGCGGTTGCACTTACATCATTGGCTTCAGTAAGATGCAGATGTGTAAAACGGGTTTCCAGCTCATCTGCAAATGCTTCCACCCTTTGAATTTCCGTACGACATCAGCGGTTCAATGCATCACGAACTGGGGCACGTCTGTGCGGTTGCTGTTTAACACATTTCGTAGCTTTCCACAAGTTAAAACCTATTTTTTTGTTAGGATCAGTATTAATAGATAGATAGTCGAAATATGCTGATCGTATCTCCGCTAGCTTTTGTTTTAGCTCCTTGCAGACCTCCTCCAGGCAATTTTATCTCGCTCATTTCGACTGCGCATATAGCGCCGACACAAACTGCGCTTTTACCTCAATAGTTCCACAACCTCAGGTTTTAAAAGTGACAGAGGCTGACTGATAAGACAGTTGAAGTGAAGTTGCGTAGTTAGCTCCTTCACATAGTTTAGGTGCGAAAATTTCCACTGCATCATTGATGTCATCCGCAGTATTAAATTCCATGTTTAGATTGATGTTGTCATCAATCCAAGCCTGGAATTGGGCAATATTTGCATGCCTGGAAAGCAATCTCAATATTGCTTTGTAGGTGTCAGCTGCAACACACAATTCGACAATAAGAGGAATGTGATCGGAGCTGAGATCTGGGTTCTCCTTGATTGCTAGCCGGTTTGGGAGAATTCCACAGAAAACTGCGAAATCAACAACATCTGGACATCTTTGATTGTCATAAG
Source organism: Amiota minor (assembly GCA_037043295.1). Taxonomy (NCBI): domain Eukaryota; kingdom Metazoa; phylum Arthropoda; class Insecta; order Diptera; family Drosophilidae; genus Amiota; species Amiota minor. The sequence continues at coordinate 36,171 of JBAMAW010002593.1, forward strand.
GATACAAAGTTGGCGCTCCAGTGGCCTGTACCTCTCTTCTGATGTTGACGATTGAGTTAAATAGCTCTCTTCCTCTTGGCGTGGCAATCCTTGAGCACCACATTCGGTGTTTAGCGTTCCAATCATCTCCTATCAAGAATTTTGGACCAAGATTGAGGAATAAATCATGAAATCCTGTTCAACTATTGTTTATCCGGGGGGACAGTAGATTGCTGCGATTATTAGTTCACCATGATTTGTAAACACTTTCCCCCCTGAAACTTGTAACGAGTCTGTACGAATAGGTTCAATTTCATGGTGGCGAATGTCTGAACGAATAAAAATTGAAGAACCACCACGCTTGCGATTAACATCCGGATGATTGGCTATATATATTTGAAATCTTTGCAATTTGAAGGAACTTCTGCAACAAAAATGTGACTCGGAAATGAACATGATATCAATAGCATTAGACACCATGAATAAATACTTCAAGCTCATTTTTACGTTGTGAAACGCCATCAGCGTTTCATATTCCTAAGGTTACGCTTAATGTTGACATTGTTTGGAAAGCAACGCGTCGATAGGAATAAACATTTGCCCCATTTGACCGAAGCAATCAACCAGCGGCTGCAGAGACATATCATTGTGGCATTGATGGTCATATTGAGAGTGCTGTTGCGGTTCTCTCAATTTTTGCTGTTGTGAGATATAGTGCTGATTTCCTAGTAGATGTTGATGTCGATTGTGTAGTGACTTGCTTTCCTGATATTGAGCTTGTTGCATCCAATCCACGCGTTGCTTCGTTGTATCGCGTTGATTGTTAACTAAAACTACCTATGATGATTTCAAATTTTACCCTACCGAAACCAAAAATATTTCACATCATAATCTTCAAATTGCATAGAATACATTGCTTAAATACGATTGGACCGTTGGCCCAGAGGTTAGTGCGCTGGGCTGACATCCCAAGAGTCGCGGTTTCGATTCACACTCAAGGCAAATCTGGTCCACTTCTCTAATTTCATTCTTTTTTTCTTAACTTTCCCCTGAGCTGAACGCCTCTGTCGCTATTGCTCATATTAAATACTAAGTTATAATTTGTAATTATAATCTTAGTTCTAATAAATAAATAAATAAAATTGCTAAAATAGTTACTGAATTTACCATACTATTTTTCAACTAATCAATTATACGCAAAAGCCAATATTTAAAAAAATGAAGAAAAAATCTATAAATATAACTTAAGCTTTAATAATCGCAAAGTCGAAATTTCAAGATGTTTGAATACTGATTACTTATAAACCACGCAACGTATTTTGATACAGTTTTCACTGTTAATTAAAGAATTTGCTTAGAAAAGTTTGCATGTACAAAATTAGTTGATTCAATAATAAAAATATTTTATTAATTTTCAGTCACTATACATATATACACATATATATACATTTTTGCAACTACTTACATTAATTTTAAAAGTAGGCATTGGCCATACAAATATTTGCGCAAATGTTATATTGGTTGGCAACGATACAAATTACAACAACAGTAACAGATCAAAGTTTGGTAAGACTTTTACAAGATTTGTTACATTCCCATAACTGCTACATACAGTCTTTCAAAACTGCTATTGAGAGCGTACTGCCAGGAACACCCGACTTTAATATCGTAATCCATGCAAATAAAGTGCCTGCTGGAGAACACATCGACGGTATAATGCCCCATCTACGAGTGAAGTTGCAGTTGTGATAGCTGGACAACAATTTGATAAACGAGATATTGTATTGCACAATCGTGACGACAACTTGAACAGAATATCCGAGTTGCACCGATTTTATGACAGCGTATGCTACAAATATTAATCAATGACAATTAAAAATTCACAAGGTCAAACATTCAACGTTGTGGGATTAGACCTGAGCATTGAGTTTTTTCCATTGACAGTTATATGTAGCTCTTTCGCGCGTCACTTCAAGACAAAATCTGTTCTTATTAAGTAATGACAAGAAAGCTGTAACCATTGTATACAAACACATATTGTAAACAAAATATTGTAAAAAACTGAATCAATAAAATTTCTTGCTATCAACACCACAGCGATATTATTGTATTTAAATTGCATCCGTGCAAAGCAGGGCGGGTTGCTAGTTGAGTATAATTGGAACCTATTCCTCTAGTCGATGATTGGTACCACGTGACAATCTCCTAATCTAAGTTGACTATTGTTAAAATTGTTATCTAAGGTTGTTTCCTCCCAATTTTTCTTAGTATAAAATTTGTATAAAGCTTAATAATTAATACAAATACCAAATTCTGTAAAAATGTAAATTAATTGTGTATGTATTATATAAATTATGAGTTAATAAATAAAATTGAATTGAATTATTTACATATTTATCTTACAATGATATTTTAATTAATTGTTATTTAATTCTGTATTTAACCCATATTCTTCATACTATTACACTTTGTTTTACGCTTTTATAGAGTTTAGTTACTTTAACTAACTTTACAATTAAGAAGATATGAATGATACAATAGTTATTTGTTACGTCCAACAATGTTTTTTATTAACAATAATATTCTAATCCAAATATTGGAATGATCATACTAATTTTTTATTTACTTAGATGTATTGTAATAATAATTGCTTTTAGTTTATCAATGTAAATATTTTCAATAGTTCCAATAAGTTTGTATTAAATTAATGAAAAAATGTTCATTTCCAGTAAAACTTATACAAAAAAGTTTATATGGCAGCTATATGCAGTATTGAACCGTTCGATTGATTTTAGGTATGTACATATGTGTTGTGAACAGCTTTGGTCTTAACAACGCTTCCTCACACGATGAACTTCATCACTCTTATGATTTTCAAAACACAACATTTTAACTGTAATATGATATTAAGTATATTTTGTATGTACACTACCTATTTCGGTAATCGGATAACGCCGACAATAAGTTCAGATTAAATCGAAAACTGAGAGACTAGTATGCTTAGAAACTGAATGCTGATCATATGTATATGTAAAACATTACGGTAAAGTATTGTAGTACCATGTTACCTAGTGTAATACGTCGTAACTCATCGAAATGCAATTAGTATTAAAGCTTGCCCTTGCTATTTCTATTTTATAACATGGAAAACACAACAAATATTACAATCAGGCTATATTAATTGTCTCCATTTAATTTCTTACAAAAGATTTATTGTTGCCATTTTTAGGGTTCCGGACCCAAAGGGTACCAAAGGGAACCCTATTGCAAAGACTTCGTTGTCCGTCTGTCCGTCCATCACCGGCTCAAATCTCATCAACCGTAATAGGTAGAGAGTTGAAATTTTCAAAGAATGTGTAGTTCTCTCCGGGCATTAGTAATCCAGCGATCTTGAAATTTGGATCGTTGGTGGCTAAACATCAGAAACTTTTATTGTTATACACTATAAGTTTCTGATGTAGGCTCAGTATATTTGTTTGAATCAGACAAATCGGCTAACTAGGGTATAACTCCTATACAAATCCACCATTAATATTCAGGTTCTTATTTGAAAAACTTTTTTGTTTTTTTCACTGTTAAACAGAAATTTAGACACCATAAGATTTTAATATAGGCGCGGGACATTTGCTGGAATCAGTAAAATGGGACCACTGGGGGAGTACCTCCCATACAAACCTCAATCTGGTACGGAACCCTCCATGTACTACACTGACTCGTACTTGGCCGATTTTTTGTTGTTGTCGATAAGAGCAAAGCTTTACTGGTGCCAGTAGCTTGTGGCTCGCTCTCCTAATGTCATTATTTTAAATTTTTATACTTTTCACGCAGTAAATAGCATTATAAAATTGTCATGAAGTTTGTAATAGGCGGAAGGAGACAACAGAGACCAGAATTGAGACGAATTGATGAAGCCATGTCCGTCTGTTTTTGAGCTACAGAAGTGAAATTTTGCAGGAACCTTTCTTTTTACTAGACGCAATACATTTGTCGAATCGGTGGGGTACCTCCCCAAACAAACCCACCATTAAAATTCAGGTTCTTATTACAAAAAGTTTTTTGTCCTATCGAACTGAAACTTAGACACTATCAGTTTCCAAGATAGGCGCAGTACATTTATCGGAACCAGCCGAATCGGACCAGTAGGGGGGTACCTCCCATACAAACAACCCATTTAAATTCTGATTCTTGTAAGAAAATCTTTTCTGTTTTTTATCCTATTGAATTAAAGTTTAGATACTATAAGTTTCTAATCAATAACCATAAAATTTCAAGACTGGATCGTATAGCTCCCATACAAACCCAAACCCAAAATTAAATTTTTATTACATAAAAAAACTTTTTGTTTTTTGTGTCATAGAACTGAAATTTGAAATTTTTATGACCCATTTTCAACAACCGTGTAGGTTTCAAGACCCTAGGTAACTGGATTGTAAAGCTCCCATACAAATATTTCGGTCTCAGTGTTGAATTGCTCTATGTGTACTCTATCACAAAAGGTAGGCAAAAACGTGTTCTAGGGGGTGCGTGAAGAGTATATCAACTTCGGCATAGTCGAAATTAAACTTCTTATTTGTTTTAAACTGTTCTCTTGGTCTATCTATGTATGTATATCTCTTTCAAGCATGCTAGCTTACTCGTTCGCTCGCACAGTATTAACGGGCTTCTATTAAATATACTAAGATTTTTATCGCTGCTCTTAAGTTACTGCATCTAAAGAGCAGTGGCGCATTTTGACCTTGTAGAAGTCGTGGTCATTCAGAATTGCAGGAACCCTAATCCCAACTAAATAATCGTCACATTGGCAAAAATTAAACGATTGTAAAAAAGTCAGGATAATTAAGGTCTTCGATCTGCCTATACATTTATGAAATAGCATATCTGATTTCTTTCTATTTTTGATTTGTGTTCGGAGCCCCTTTTGTCTAATAGGGCACTGGCATTTCTCCAAGAACACCTTTGTAGATGATCGCGCCTATGAAAGAAATATAAAGAGCGATCGCTTTAAAAATTACAAAACAAAATAAATTTAGTTTAGTTAGAACCTTCAAATAGAAGGGTTGAAATGAAATTGTTGCTAAATATTTAAATTACGTAGAAAATTAATTTAATTTGTCTTTCTGCACATGGTCGTCATTTGCTGCTGCTGTAGTAATGAGCATATTTGCATTGATCGCATTCATTTTGTGGGTACTTTTTATGCGGTACCTGCCCCAATTGTTGCAGTTCATTAAATTACAAAAGTTCTCGCGTACCCTGCCGGGACCCACAATTGGTGACCTCATTGCGAATGTGAAGAGAGGACGTAAGTTATGATTTGATTTATGGCAAAACTAGTTTCAAAGTTCAAGTCAAATGATAATGTGACTTTATATCTCTTTTTTTTTTTTGATAATGTTTGCTTTACAAAGAGGTATTGAAATGGTTATATGAGCTTCGCCAAAAACACGGTTCCGTTTTTCGTATTTGGTTTGGCAAGGATCTGGTGGTCTTCTTCACAGAACCAGAGCACATCAAGCAAATACTGGGCAATAACACATTACTGCACAAATCGGATAATTATAAAGTGCTTGAACCGTGGCTGGGCAAGGGTTTACTAACCATTGGTGGCGAGGCATGGCATCGACGCCGTAAGTTATTGACGCCAGCTTTTCATTTTCGCATACTCAGCGAGTTCAAGGAGCCCCTAGAGCAGAACTGCAATACGTTAGTACAACGTTTGCGCAAGCATACCGATGGCAACGCATTTGATATTTATCCCTACATAACATTATTTGCATTGGATGCCATCTGTGAGACTGCCATGGGCATTAAGAAACATGCTCAGATGCAGAGTGACTCAGAGTATGTGCATGCTGTACAAACGTAAGTGTTACCATAGTCAAGCAGGAACTGAAATATTTGAATTCCTACTTTTCGTATTGTTAATAGAATATGTCGCAATTTGCATAAGCAATCGTTCTCATTTTGGAAACGCTTCTTCAATGTACTTTTCCAGTTTTTAGCAGCCGGTCGGGAACGTAATGCTGCAATTGAGGTGTTACATAATGAGACCTATCGTGTTATCCAAATGCGTCGCCAAATGCTGCAGGATTCAAATGAATTTTTGTTGCCACTGAATAATAAGCTTGCCAATGAAGATGGAGATATTGGTGCCAGTGGTAAAAGACGTTTAGCTTTTCTTGACATGCTACTCATCGCACAATTTGAGGGCAATAATGGCTTAACAGACCGTGAAATCCGCGAAGAAGTTGATACATTTATGTTTGAGGGACATGACACCACTAGTTCAGCCATAGCATTCGCCATCAGTTTATTATCAAAACATCCCAAGGTCCAGGAGCGTGCCTACGAAGAAGCACTTGATCGTGAGGGTCACGAAAAGGAGTCCATGCCTTATCTAGAGGCAATCATCAAGGAGACACTACGTATTTATCCTTCGGTGCCGTTCTTTTCACGTAAAGTATTTGAAGATTTGCAAATCGGTGACATCACCGTACCAAAGGGTGCCTCCATCAGTGCACTTGTCTATGTTTTGCATCGTGACGAAAATAGTTTCCCAGAGCCACATAAATTCAAACCGGAACGATTTTTGGGTGTTGATGAAAAGAATTTACACCCATTCGCATTTGTAGCATTCAGCGCGGGCCCACGAAATTGCATTGGTATGTTGGACTGTGATCATGATACTTTAAACGTTTTTTTTTTTTTTTGCAATTGTAATTTTTCTAGGACAAAAATTCGCTATGTTGGAACTAAAGTGTACTCTTGCAATGCTTTTGCGAAATTTTGAGTTTTTACCAGTTGCAGAACATGAACCAAATCCACTTGCCGAAATTGTTATGAAGAGCGGCAATGGCATACATATAAGACTCAA
>JBAMAW010002598.1:0-43355 GCA_037043295.1 Amiota minor
CAGGTTGTATTTTTCTTTCTAGCCAAAATATCATATAACAGTGTGGTAAGCCGCGTTTTTGCCATTTACAGTAAGCATGTGACATTTGACATTACGAAATATCTCGTCTTTTGGTTATAACTTGATCATTTTCTTCACCTTTAATTGGAATATCCTGGAAAATATATCATGACGATCAAATGAGCGCTGGCCAGGTAAAAACCCTTTTTTGAATGGCCAGATGGCCATTCTGGATTGCAAGTAAAAGTAACAAATAAATAGGGTCTTCCGTAATTATGGGTGTACGTCATAGCATCATGATTTTTTCGTTCACAAACCTCGGAGATCCCGTGAAACTTGAAAGCCGGGTTTATATTAGCATCCTGATTTAAAGCATCTCTTAAATGTATATAGTCATCAGCTCTTAGTTGTTATTGATTTTGACGTATGTAATTTAGTCTTTCGGTTATCCTTTTTATCCATCATGTCAACACAAATCTCTACAATAGTGTAAGGGATTAAAACAATCGGTTCTGACCATTACCCTGTTCGCATAAAATTACATACATGAAATCGTTTTATTTCTCACTGAATTTTGTTGAGGGATTGTTAAATATTAACCATATTTTCCTCTCACAAACATTAAAGGGTATTGTAAAGGATCGTACGCACGGTGTAATTTCGAAACTCTTTTTAGATGTCAATCTTTACAATGAATGACTATATCCTTGGGTCCTTTGTCATCGTCAACTAATAAAACTGCGACTTTGATTATTGTGAATTGTGTCTTTCTTGATCGGTCGGCGTGAATTAATAATTTCAAGTTGTCCGATATGAAGTTATTTTCTAAATTGTATTTGAAACTTCGAATGTATTGTACATATTGTAGCGGTTTAATGCAGACTACAATTCGTTGATTAATTCTATTTTTAAGTTCGGAGCTATATTAGATCGTAACGATAAATAATCAGCATTTGATATGAAATATATCTGTAGGAACTGCGGTCTTTGACCTGAAGGTGGAAGAAGACTACCAATCAAGTGGTATACCTGACCTTCTACCTTAAATGTAGGCATAAAATTTTCTAACCGGATTTCCTTAGCAACGAAAGACGTCATTTAGAACAGTGTATTAACCTGCGTATGTTATTTAAAAATTGCGTGGATAATGGATGAATGGCTAACAATAGATCATTTATTAGTTGTGGTGATTCCTGTATATTAGAGAGAACCACCTTGCCACCAGCACAACACATAGCGTTCGCTTCATCATTCCACTTTTTAGCAAAGCATTTATGGCAAATTTTATTCATTGCCAAGTTTTACTTTGTTTGCATAATCAATATTTCGGTTATAATTAAAGCGTTCGGCGCTAGATTCCCTGGAACGGTCCCGTGAAGTTCTGAAATTTTGGCTAGCGAGTCGGTGTGAGCGTTCTGTATTGGACTCCATAGAAAGCCTTTGTGAGATATACTCTCTATGGCTCGCAATGCGCTGCTTAGTTTTAGAGGAAGACTCTTCCAGTCGAAGTACTCGTAGTTCTCTTGTATGAGATGTGTGACGTGAAAACTGAGATCTTATTCTAGGCATGGCGTGATGATTATAGAGTTATTTAGTTAACCGCAACGAAATATAAATAGGAAGCATAAGAAATGAATATATAAAAAGAGTAATGATAAGAATTAAAATAATAATACTAAGAATAATAATAATATGTTAAGAAGCGACAGAATATTCTTTGTCGTAATATACCGAAGCTAAACGTAATAATAATAAGAACAATAATGCTAAGACTAATAATAAGAAGCGTAATAATAATCCTATGAATAATAATAATAAGAAACGAAAGAATATTTTTTGTTCGCAGCTACGTAGGAAATACAATACAAAACGAAGCTGAGAAATAAGAACGGAATGCCGACCGTCGTGCTTGCTTTGATAGAAACAACGAAAAAAGTACCAACGTTGTTGGGCTTGGTCTCGCAGTGGTTTTGTTAAACCAAAAGCAATCAAAGCACGAAAAACCAAACACACAGTCTATCTCTTGAATCGAACTCGGTGACCACTATATACAAAAGAAGAGAACAAAGAGCGCACTCAGAATTCAAAAAGAAGCACAGCATAAAAATGAATGTACTTTTCTGTGCTTGCCTTTGGAAAAAATTTAAAAATCTTCATCCTAAAAAAAGTATATTTCAATTTTTAATAAATGAACGAAATCATGCTAGCAACAACAGAGAAAGGTTCTCATAATTTTTTTGATTGCTTTTCTGCGGAAAATATCAAACCAACAAGAAATCAAAAATTGAAGAGTTCTGCAAGTGCCATTCTCTCCTTATGGAAGGAAATCAAGTCGTATCAACTCTTTTGTCAGTGATTTAAATCCATCTTCTTTGATGGGTGGCAAAAAGAGCGATGTTGTCAGCTCAAATATGTTTGATTTGTTAAGCAGTGATTCGTTGCGCAGTAAATCGGATAGTGAATTAAATGTTGATACGCTACCTTCGTTATCAGATATGGAAGCAGATTCTGAATCTGAAACCATTGTAGGATCATCTGCAAGAGCATCAACTGTTAATCCAGTTCAAAATAAATGTATCGGAATAAGCCAACAGGAATTGAAGTCATCGAAACCTCCCCCAATTTTCATTGTTAGGATTACCAAAATCAAGATTCCCTTGCCTCATACCCACTCTTCCTATAATGCTCCTGTGTTGCAACAACGTCATAAACCAGCCAAACACCGTCTACTTCAACAATAGGAACAGCAACGTAAGCAACAGCATCAAACTAAGTATCAACTGCGGTTGAGGCAATCGTCACAAGCAAATAAGTATCAACCTTGTAGGAGACAACGACAACAAATGCCAACAGTAACTCAGCAAACTCAACAGGTGCTACAACTGTCTCATCAACAACAACAACATCCTTCGCGGTCCAGACACCAAAAAGACATCAATCCAATCACCGGTGCAACTCCAGTCATTAATTATAGTGCCTCTCGTGTTGATCATTTGCTTTCCAAATTTGATAAAATGATGGAAATGCAAATGATGATTTTGAAGACAATCCTTTCCATCGTTCCTATACAATTACTTGCCAATAATTGAAGATAGTGATTTGGAACACTGACGGCTTACTGCAGCGGAGAAATGAGTTAGAGGTTTTCTTGGTATCTAACAGCATGGACACCATGTTCATATCTGAAACCCACTTTTCATGACTACTTTCTGGTTGGTGGAGACTGGAATGCATAACATCGTCTCTGGGGATCCTACCGAGTCACCTCTAAAGGCAGATAGCTTTATAATGCAATAATAAACAGCAGAAGGGAGGTTGTAGCAACTGGGACGCCAACTTTATATCCGTATGCAATTGACAATCGTCCAGTTGCGATTGAATTTGCAGTTTATGCCGGCATTCAATCCAATGCGCTATCAATTGTTGAAAGCCTCGATCTCAACTCAGATCATCTGGCTCTGATCATTCGCATGTCTTTTTCAGGTAACACATTCTCAACATTGCAGCGACTTCTGCCTGCCCATGCTAATATTGAAAGATTCCAATCTTGGTTAGACACACACAACAATCTCAATATTGAACTGACCTCTGCTGCGGATATTGATGATGCTATAGAGCTGTTTGAGAAAAACACACATGAAGCTGCAGTGTATTCCACTCCACAAATACCATCTCGATCATCCAACCAACCTTTAGCCCTTTTAAGTCCAGAGGTCCTAGAGTTGGTAAGATACAAGCGTAGTTTGCGTCGGCGCTACATGAGGAGTCCAAACGTTCGTGACAAAGTATCCTGTAGGAGCTTCAAATGACCTGAGAGATTTATTACACAAAATCCGAGTTGGAAAATTTCACAATTTACTGATTAATGCTGGTCCGAACAAAAAAATTGGATTCAATCTATGGAGAGCCACTAAATGTTTTGACGTGCAGCCACATAGTTTTGCTACAATAAAATATTCAAATAATAAGTGGTGCAGGAGTGATGCCGAAAGAGCTGAGGTGTTTTCTGAAGAGCCAGAGAACAGATTCTCACCTCTGCGACTAGCAGACCCTTCAGAGATCAAGGAAAGTGTTGAAACCTTATTGAAGAATGATGCGGATTCATGCCCTATAAAACACATTAGTCCAAGTAATTATACAGCAGCAGATGTCCAGAACATAACAAAATTGATGTTAAAGTAGCTAAAGCACTTTCACATAAGGGAGTTTTGTTTTTAGTGATGTTGTACAATGCCAGTTTACGTATCTATCCTACTCAGTAGAAGTGCGCTTCAATTATAATGATCCCCAAACCTGGTAAATCAGATAACATTGTTATGGCTTATGGACCGATTAACCTTCTGCCCACATTCTCCAAGATGTTTGAAAGAATATTTTTGAAAAGAATGTTGGAACTGGCGTGCCGCAAGGCAGTGACTCGCTATATACAGTAGATATTCCATCGATAGACTCAGACGAAGCCACCATTCCTATATATGCTGATGACAAGGCTGTCCTGGTAAACTCTTTCTAGGCTCAGATAGCTTCAGACATACTGCAGAATTTCTTGCATAAATTCCACGCCTGCGCCAAACGCTGGAATAATGGAATTAATGCAGGGAAATCAGCAGACTACATTTTTACATTAAAGCGTGGCAATTGTTCAGTTGTCAGCTATGACTCTTCTATTATCCCGCATGTGGAGGATCAAGTTCGTTCCCTAGGACTAATTCTGGACAAGCGACTTACATAGCGAAGTCATATAAAATCTATCACTGCATGTTCTTATGCAAAATTGTGAAGACTTGATTGGTTGCTTCGGCCATCCAGTAAATTGTCACTCAAGAGTAAGAGGACAATTTACAGAAAACTAGCGGCGCCTGTCTGGCATTACGTGAATCAAATCTGTGGTTCTCCTGCTGCCAGCAACATTCAGATTATTCAATCATGTCAAAACAAGGTACGTCGGTGCATAACTGGTACTCCTTGGTATGTACGCAACACCATCTCGCACAGATATCTAAGGATGCCCACGGTACGTGACGAAATTCTGCAAATTAGCAATCGTCATTAACAACGGCTACAAAGACATCCAACCTGTCTGGAGTGAACCGACGCCGTTTAAAGAGGCTCCATCCTAATAACCTTCTAAGGTTACCAGCAACTAATATTAATTGCCATGTGAATATAATACATAATCATCTAAATGTTTCATGCAATATGCAATTGCGATAACGTTATAAACGTTAAACGAAAAAAAAAAAAAATAAAAAATCGGGGCAGTATCGCTATACTACCGTTATTGTTTTTGCGTGAAAACGTTTTTCATGAACCATTATTATTAAAGCAAAGCCGAAAGTCCAAAATTTTTTTTCGATATTAGTCTATACATCATTATGATGTCACATCAGCATGATTATTATTCTCATTATTCCCAGTTAATAACTCTTTTGTTCATTTAATTGAACATCATTATGATGTCACATCAGCATAATTATTACTCTCATTATTCCCACAATATTTTCGCTAACGCAATGTTCGCTTCCCACACTATTTGGCTGATGCAATATCCAGAAACTTTGCATAAGTCCAGCTTAAGTTACAAAGATCCATTTCGCTGTCAGTGCACTTTTTGCCACGTATGCCATCAAACATTTGAAGTTCGAAGTGTTTTGCCACGTACGCCAGCATAAGGAAACCATCGAACGTCTAAAGTAAGAGTTAGTTTAGTTCCTAACAAGACTCAAAAGGAAAATGCATCGCGCTGCTATTAACAAAACAATAATTTATTCGTTTAATAGGCTCCCAATGTGAAGCCGCGTTAACAAACTATATTGTACAAATACGCGGTCGTTTTTGTTATAGATTTGTTCCTTAGTAGTACTCTTTATTTTTGAGTACAAAACGGGGGAATTTTATTTCAGCCACTATAACCGGTAGTTAAATAAGAAAAAAGTGAACACTAACATTACGAAAACATTTTAAAATAATTTGAAATGAATAATGAAAAAAAAAAAATAATAATAAAACCGAAATTGTTTAAAATAACAACTAAGAATCAAAGTGTAAAAGCAAAATAATACCTATTAATAAAACTATAAACCAATATAATAATAATAACTCGAAGTGAAAACAAAGAAACGACAATAAAGTGAGAAGAAAAAACTTTGAAAAAAATTGTGAAATTGTGAAAAAAAAAAAATCAAAGAAAATAAAAACCAAGGTTCAAAAATTACATTATTTATGAATCAATGCGGACAAAATAAATAATAAGAAAATAAAAACCAAGTGTCAAAAAAAACTTTTTTTTCTATTGCACATATATGCATAATATAATTTTTATTTCCTTTAAACAAAAAAATAATAATATTGTTCCCCAAGTTTATGTTAAACTTAAATGATTTAAAAATCTGTCAATTAAATCAATAAGCTTTCACTTACAACCATGTCCTTACCCACAAATCCACCATACAATCCCACCGTGAACTTCTCGGAAGCTCAAAAACAAGAAATATCTCGTATCGTCAACCAAATCCTCAATCCTCAGGTAGAGCTTGAATCACCTGCTTCCATAGATTTCTCTCGAAACATTGGAGAAACTGAGAGAATACCCGCCGCGATAAAGAATTCTAAGGTAAACGCGGAGAGTTTAATTCTTGGCGGAAGGCCGCAGACAGAATCCTTTATACCAACAATATAAAATGTTTAATGCTGCATTACGCAGACAAGAGAGATATTTTAACTCTCGAGTACCAAATGACTATCTTGGTACAAGACAATAATTCAGCCATCGAATTATACCAAAAGATTTTCTATCAGCGTGACAAGGCGTTATATACCTTACTACGAGGTCTCAACGGAGATCTACCACGGCTATTGAGCGTGAAGGAACCAACTAGTTAACAACATGCTTTGCACATATGTTTGAAGTTAGGTAACTTAAAGTATCGAGTTAATTATGCAAACACAAAAAGTCTTCCTTCAACCAAATTTTCACAACCATTTTATTCTGAACTCACCCAATCAGCTTTTTCTCCTAAGCCCAATCAGGGACAATTTCGTCAACAATTTAATCAACATCGCTCACAACAATTTCGTCCACAACAACAATTTTAACAATATAAACCACAACAACCACCTAGTCAGTATCGGCCTCAACAACAGAATTTTAACCAACCCCCATACAGACCAACACTTCCACCATCAGCACCCATGGACGTTGGCCCCACACAGTATAATAATAGACCTAATCAAAATACTTTTAAAAGACCTCTTACAATGTCCATGCAACATATAATAATAATAAACAACAAAGAATATATAAGAATAGCTTATGACGAAGGAAAAACAGTAGCTCAGGATCAACAAGGATATCCACAGGACTATCCCCAAGATTACACTACTGAAGAAATCTGCGAAAATATCGACACTTCCTATAATGACGATATTAAGTTTTTAGACTATCTTCCTCCACTCTTCCGTTCTATCCTTTCACTATGAAAAACGGAAATGTGCTCAGATTTTCACTAGATACAGGATCCAACAAAAGCTTATGTCAAACCCGAATTCATCAAGCAACGAATCCCAAATGAATGAGCTTTTACAGTTAATTCAGTCGCTGGACATTCAATAATAACTCACCATGCTAACATTAAAGTATTCAATGAAGAAATTGGTAATCTGAAATTCTTCATATTACCCGGTTTACAAACATTCGATGGTATCATTGGAAATGACAACCTAAAAGTCCTCAAAGCAGTAATTTACATTGAACATAATTACGTTACCCTACTTCAGAAATATCAATATCCACTCGAACAGTTAGAATTCGAATCAGTCGCGCGCCTTCAACTTCGTCTCAATCATATTACACCCGAGATTGAAAAGGCTTTCAGAAACATCATACTCTCTTGTCCCACACTTTTTTCCGACCCAGACAAAAGTCTAACATTTGTCACAAACGTAAAAGCAGAAATACGTACCAAAAGTGAAAGACCAATTTATTCTAGGTCATACCCATATCCAATGGCACTTAAATCTGAAATAGATAAACAAGTGGAAGAATTACTTTAAGACGTACATACATACATACTTCCAAATCACCATACAATTCTCCAGTGTGGATAGTTCCAAAAAAAAGCTGATGCTTCAGAAACAAATAATTCCGTATGTTTATTGATTACAGAAAACTTAATGAAGATACCATACCAGATAAATATCGAATCCCTGATATGAATATAATTCTGGCCAACCTAGGTTCCAACATATATTGATTTAAAGAGCCGATTTCAGCAAATAGCTCCCGAAGAATCAGATGTCGAAAAACCCGCTTTTTCTGTGAATAACGGAACGTACGAGTTTACACGACTCCCTGTCGGTCTTAGAAACACATCTTCTATTTTCCAGCGTGCGTTAGACAATATACTTCGCGAACATATCGGCATAAGATGTTACGTTTACATCGACGATATAATCATTTTCGCAAAAACTATCAAAGAACATCTTGAAAATTTAAATTTCATCTTTAGTACCCTCGAAAAGGCAAATCTTAAAATCAAACTTGATAAATGTGATTTTATTAAAGAAGAAATCGAATTTCTCGGCATAGTTGTCGGTCAAAATGGTATGCGTACCAATATCCATAAAGTTGAAGCCACTGCCAAATTCCCTAAACCAAAAACATTACACGATCTTCGATCCTTCCTAAGAGCAACAGGGCATTATCGTAAATTTATCCAAGGCTATGCTCAAATTGCTAAGCCGTTAACAGAAATTCTGCGAGGAGAAATGGAATGTACTCCCAAAACCCTTTTAAAGAAAACATTACTACACCTTAACGAACAGCAAATTAACGTATTCAAGCAATTACGTAATTGTCTAACTTCAGAGAATGTCATAGTCTATTATCCTTTGATATTATTATCATAGTCATAGTCTATTATTTCGATAAACCTTTCGAATTGACAACAGACGCCTCTAGTTATGCTCTTGGATCAGTCCTTTCTCAAGAAGGAAAACCAATTTCATTCCTTTCACGTACACTAGGAAAAACCGAAGAAAATTTTGCAGCAAACGAAAAAGAAATGCTTGCAATCATTTGAGCTTTACAGTCTCTACGTTGCTTCTTATACAGATCTAAAAAGGTTAAAATTTTTACCGACCATCTACCACTCACTTTCGCACTAAGTAATCAAAATACAAATACAAAAATGAAACTTTCCAAAGCTCAACTCGAAGAATATAATTACGTCCTCCAGTAGCCACTTTAAATTCCTTTCAGCGACGCTCCACAGTAGCGACAGTTCCCCAGGATATTGAATATCCTGTACTGAACATCCAATAAATGTCTTTAAAAACCAATTGTTCCTAGAAATCGGTGAAACACCAAACTATCAGTTTAAAATAGACGTCCCTACTTATCACCGCCATACAATTACAGAAACAGAGTATACCGGAGAGGCCTTAATTAAACTTTTAGAACAATATCTTGACCCTTCAGTTACCAATTGTATTAAAACAAGAGAACCAATCATGTTAAAAATCCAAGCAGTTTATCCGATACATTTTTCCAACTACAAAATCCTTTTCACCCAATTCCAGACAATAGATGTAATAAATGAGGAGAAAAAACCCGATATCGTACAATAATAAAAAAAACCCATGCCGAGCCCATAAAAAATCAATAACATTGTAAAGATGTGCAAGAATGCAAATACGTGAAATTCCAAGTTCTTGACTTCGATAGACAAATTTACAAAACTCGCTGTCGTCAAACCCATAGTGAAATTATTTTCTATTTCGGTGTACCCAAATCCATAGTTTTCTGCAATGAAAAATCTTTTAACTCCTAGTCACTAAAATTTATGCTCGAAAACGAGCTGAATATCCAAATTTTCACCGCACCACCTTACAAAAGCGAAGTGAATGGGCAGTTCGAAAGATTCCATTCCATTCCACTTTAGCCGAAAATTTCCGATGCCTCAAACAAGAACACAACTTCAGAAACCTACATGAACTCATGAATACGAAAAAAACAAGACAAGAAAATTATGGAAAATTGATTCAGAAAAAGACATAAATTACCACAACGCCAATTGGAAAGAACCCGTAACATACAAACCTGGCAGAAAAGTTTTCGTCAAACAGAACAAACGATTAGGAACAAAACTTTCTAGAAGATATCAACAGGAAATAGCAGAGTTCGCAAATAACTCTTATCATTTATGTTCAAAATGGAACGTTCAGTGAAAAACGAAACAAATTAATTTTTTTCTGTTTCTCACTCACCTTTTCACTTATTTTTCACATTTTTCGGTTTCTCACAGACCTTTTAATTTATTTTTCATTTTTTTTTTTTTCGGTTATTGGCAGCCCGATACTATTGTGATTTAAAAATATAAGTCGGATCATATACTCTGGCTCCAACGAATAATCGGACAAGGATTGTAATTATAATTTTTATAATAAAATGGATAAATTTCTTTTAAAAACGATTTTTTTTTTAGTGTATATTTATTGTCCAACATCTGATCTTTAATAACAACAACAAAAACAAAAACAATAAAGCAAGAATAACGGGAAAATTCATGATAATAACAAAAAAGTCATTTCGAAGTCGCAACAATAATCGGACAAACGAAGAATGAGAAAGAAACTACCGTTATTCTGTAGAAATGTACTCTTTGTTGATTTTTGCTGTTTGCTTTTACTTCATATTTGCATTTGATAACAAGAAGTTGCAATTTAGAAGTACTAATGTGAAATGGCTCCAAATGGTAAACAAGCATCGTTGGAAAAAGGCAATTGACTATAAAATTAAATGGTGAAGGAAAAACACTAGAGAAATTACTGAAATTGTTGGAAAAAGCAAATCTACTGTACTGTTTTTATAAGATATTTACCCATTTTATTATAAAAATTATAATCACAACCCTTGAACGATTATTCGATGGAGCCAGAGTATGTACAGTGGCTCCCATCTTATTTCATGCAGCAGCACATTGGTGCAGTTCCGTAACTAACAATGATATCGAAAAAATGTTAACGTCACTTTTTAAGTCAATCTTTCTTTTATTATTAACTAGCGTTAACCGGCGTGCGTTGCTACACCCCCTATGCGTTAATTGGGTGTTTCTTATAAAAAGCTTGTTAAATGTGTAATTAATAATTTACAATATATTTTAATATTCTATTATAACCTAAGCAACTTTAAGAATCATTCGTTCTTTTAAAAAAAATCGGTTCAGTATATTTTGCACCAAATAAAAAAAAAATTTATAAATGGCATAAAACTATCTATATCTGGACAACAGCGATACCTACCGGATCCAAATGTAGCAAAGAACCTGACTGTAACTCCATGAGTACAACAAAAAAAAAAACAAAATCATCAAAATTGGTCCAGCCGTTCTCCAGTTTTGCGGGGTCATACTATTTTTTGAGTGCATTTTTATATATATAGATGATTACCCGTAAGAAGATAGTGAAGTGGTTCAGGTGGAGGGAGAATTTCTTCTAATTTGAATTTTCCTTGTAAGCAACACATGCCTTTCGATTTGTCCTTGAATTTCAATGTTCACACACTACTGACATAGTACCTATTGTTACTATACGATCGTCCTTGTAAGTCAAGGATCGTAATTCATAGCAGAATTTTCTTTATTTACCCATGAATTAAGCTTATTAGAAAATATAAATGATAAACTAAAAATACTGGTAAAAAAAAGGTCACAGCTTATTTCGTGCACTGCACTGAAACTAAAAACTTAAATATTACTATTTGGTATGTTTAACAACGTCCTTCAATCTATTTCCCATTGAAGCAACAAGTTTTTGGGTGGTTTGGGGTAAATTTTTTGACATTCTTCAACCAGGGCAGTTTTTAGGTCGTTTATTTTATATGTTGATTTTGTAGCTCTGTATCTACGCCACACATAGTTTTGCCTGTCAGAACCAAAAATGTTAAATTTGGACTCGTCTGCATATATGACATCATCTCAGAAAGAAGTTGACTTCGCCATGTGCTTCTTGGCAAACTTAAGCCGAGCTTGCTGATTTTTTTGTTGAGATAAAAGGTTTTCTGCGTGGTACTCGACCATTATACCCATTCTCCTACAACACTCGATAATTTAGGGTTGCCTTTAATTTTTTGGACAATTATGCGCTTGTCCTGGTCGGAAAAAAACTTATTGCAATTGCGCATTTCGGTCTTTATCCATTATCCTATTCTCGTGCACAAATCTTTCGATTATGGTCTGGAAAGTGTTGGGATTTAAGTCTACCATTTCAGCTGTTTTCCGCTGACTAATTCCATTTTTGAAATGAGTTATGACCAACTCGCGTTTCTCTAAGTTGGTTCGCGAATACATTTTAATAAAACACGTGTATCTTGGTTTGGAATCGCAATAAAAGTGAATTTTTACAAAAAATTGCGAGAGACAATACCAAAATAATGGACCAAGTTAACGGTGATCTACAATGCAACTGTTCACCTACACCCACTACCAAAAGTAACGGCACGAAATAATCTCTGACCTTTTTTTCGTGTATATTTGCATTTTCTGCAACTGTTTCCTATTTTTTGTCTCTCTCTTTTTCAGTTTGTTTTTCGTTAGTTTGTATCAACCTTTATAATTCTCATATGCTTCTTTTTTCAGTGGAGAGAAAAGATTTTATATATCGCCTGATACCCGACTCGATGTTGTGATGTCACGCAATCTTACATTCGCATTCGCAAAAATCATCATCACATATGACGCAGACAAAAATATCATATGTAAGTAAATAACATTAAATGAAACAAAAGCATATTAATTTCTTACTTTTTATTAGAAAATCTTTTGTATCTTAATCAGCCTTACAATTCTATATGAAATTAGCCTCCACTTTAAGATTTGGTGTTAAAACAAGTAACTTCTCAATAGAAATTACAAGTATTTCTTTACATAAATTCACGTTTATTTTGACCTTAAAACAATCGTCTTTTAACGTGCAAAACTACATTTCTCTTTTACACTTCTGGAAAAAATTACATTAAATAATAATTTAATAGTCTTTTAACAACAAATTATTAATTAAATTTCAGTAAAGGAATATTACATTTCAAAAATAAGAGTTTCGCAAAATTTTCTCCTTCTAGTCTATTACGTAGCGGCGTTTTAATAATCCCAGCACCACTAAACATTCGCTCGCTCAGTACACTTGTTGGTGGTGTCACCAAATAATGCATCGTTATAGGAAACCCCGTACTTCTGCTTGTTCGCCTTCTACGATGTTAGAAGCATTATTCGCCACGCGTTTTCCCGCTAAAAAGTCCGTAATAGTTTTTCGGATTACAAGATGAGCGGGATTTTGGTTACCAAGTAGAGGAATGTCATCTTCTTTTTCACTGTCACTCGTGTCCATTAGTGAAGTCATTGTGTCCTTGACAGATGCAAGTTTATCATTTATTGAATCTTCAGTTTCATCCAATCTACCACGCTTAGCATTTGAACAAGGTGAACTTGAAAATGCGCGTTTGACTATCTTTAAGCAAATCCAAAATATGCTGTACCAGCGTTAACCGGCGTGCGTTGCTACACCCCCTACGCGTTAATTGGGTGTTTCTTATAAAAAGCTTTTTTGTAAAATGTGTAATTAATAATTTACAATATATTTTAATATTCAACTTTAAGAATCATTTGTTCTTTAAAAAAAAATTGGTTCAGTATATTTTACACCAAATAAAAAAAAAATTTAAAATTGGCATAAAACTATCTATATCTGGACAACAACGCTACCTACCGGAACCAAATGTAGCAAAGAACCTGACTGTAACTCCATGAGTACACAAAAAAAACAAAATCATCAAAATTGGTCCAGCCGTTCTCCAGTTTTGCGGGGTCATACTATTTTTTGAGTGCATTTTTATATATAGATGATCACCCGTAAGAAGAGATGAAGTGGTTCAGGTGGAGGGAGAATTTCTTCTAATTTGAATTTTCCTTGTAAGCAACACATGCCTTCGATTCGTCCTTGAATTTCAATACCTATTGATACTATACGATCGTCCTTGTAAGAAATCGAAGGATCGTAATTCATGGCAGAATTTTCTTTATTTACCCATGAAATAGTAACTCGTGATGATGATTCTCTCTCTCTCTCTCTCTCAGCTCTATATCTATCCCGAGCCTTACTGAGGCGAGCCTCACGTTCCGTTGACGATTCTTCATCTCTTGCTGAACGTACTCTTTTGGCATTCACTATACAACGACCTATGTTCTAACGACGACGTCTTCCAGACATGACTTTATAATTTCTTGATAGTAATAATCAGACTTAAATAAAAAAAATCTAAAATCATATTTGCAGAAACTTTGATGTGTAAACAATGAGAAGCTGGAATATTGTAGTGACATTAAATGCTTTTTCCATGAATTATAACACTATGCCTACTACATTAATTTTAAAGATAGGCATAACAGTATTTCTGCACTATTAAATGGATGTTATTATAAATATTATAAATATAAACCTTCCTCTTCAATCACTCTATCTATTAAAAAAAAACGCATCAAAATAGGTTGCGTAGTTTTAAAGATTGAAGCGGTTAAAGGAAAAAAGCGACTTTGTTTTATAATATGTATAATATAGATAACACGATCTTTAGTCAACTTATTTCAACTTATTTCTTGGACCAATGAAGTTTGCAGTGACAAACAATATTTAATTTTCCAAAACGGAAAATATTCTAATAAGTTCCTCTCTTAAAGTAGCTGTCGTCTCGCCAATGTGTTCATCGGATGAATCAAGGTTATTAAGAATTCTTTCCAAAGTGGTTATTAAGGGATTTACTGATGATACTGAAACATCGGCCGAACTTAATTCTTTGGTTACTTCTTCAAATGGTCTTAATAAACTGATCAGTTTTTCAGTGAGCATCTACTCTATAGAAGTCAGTTGGGGAATTTTCTTATTTGTGGATGCGTAGGCTATTTGACTTTCAAAATACGTTCTAGCATATAAAAGGTGCTGTTCCATCTGGTAGCACACTCTTGTATAATCTTGAGCAGCATTGGAATGATGAAAGTGCGTTGCCATCTTTTTTCATTTTGTAATGGCAGCAATGACAGTTTTTTGAGATTTCAGTCCAATATGTTGAACATTTAATAATGAAACACCTTTTTTCATATTTGCGCCTGCATCCCGGACTACGCATTTCAATTTTTCTTTAGGTATTTCCCACGACATCAAGATTCTTTCAAGTTTATAAGCAATATTTTCTCCGGAATTGTGGCTTCAATTGAACACTTCTGTAATCGCATGACAAATAAAACTCAGTAGCGATACCCCAATAATCAGACCAGATGTCGCTAATAAATGACATTTTTTCAAAGGACTTCAGCAATTCAAGTATTTTCTGGCTCACTTTGCCATATAAATCGTCACAGATAAATGAAGTAAAATTCTGACGAAACTTATAATTAATTACAATAATTAATTATAGCATGGACATAAGTGCTTTACTAGTCTTCCGAATCCAACACATACTAAATGGCAAATCTGCTAACGCAATCTTTTCACTTATTGATTTTATCAACTGCCAATGACCTCTCAGATTTATCATTCCAATGTTTAGTTTTCTCGAGGCATTCTTGAATCGACATTTGTTTAAAGTCAGATTTATTTGCTTTGTACATAGTTGCTTTATTTATTTAAATAAACATTTAGCTGCCGTTGTCCATTTAAGAGGAGTAGACGGCATTTCTAACCGTTCGATTTAGTATGGAAAATAAAATGTTAATGTTATAAAAATAATTGTTAATTACTTATTTTTTTGGTTTTGTGTAATAACTAAATACAAATATAATAATACAGTCATCAAATAAATAAAAATGGGCCAAGTGCGAGTCAGACTCGTACACGGAGGGTTCCGTACCAGATTGGAGTTTGTATGGGAGATATTCTCTCTCTAGTGGTCCGATTTGACTAATTCCGACAAATGTACAGCGCCTGTATCAAAAACTCATAGTGTCTAAATTTCAGTTTGATTGAATAAAAAACAAAAAAGTTCTTTGAATTTTAATGGGAGTTTGTATGGGAGGTACCCTCCCTAGCAATTCGATCAAATTGGATTTTCGACTGTACAAATTTCTGATGTATAGCCACCAACCTTCCAAATTTCAAGATCGTGAGATTACTGGATCGAACCAAATTGTTTCTTGTATGGGGACCTTTTTAAGTTTTTTGAAAATATTTTAGTTTTTTTATATGCTGCTGATGCCCGGATAGAACTACATATTCTCTGTAAATTTCAACTCTCTAACTATAACGGATCATGATCTCATGGACAGACAACGAAGTCTCTGCAATAGGGTTTGGTACCGGAACTCTAATAAAAAGGAACACGAATTTGTATACAACGGATTTTTAAGTAAATACATGTACGTAGTACAGAAACAGGTATATAAATAAATTAAGTATATAAAAATTATTTAACTACATAAAAATCATTGGATGTTTCGATTTGGTTAATTTAAAAATAGACTTAAATTATTTCTTGTTGTTGGATGTTGGAATGTCCGCATATAAATTATTAGAATTGCTAATACGGGTAAGAGCGACGTATAACTGACCATGCGAATAGCAACTAACACTCAAATCTACGCCTACTACCGAAAGAGTTTGTTCTTGTGTTATTTATTCTCATTGCGTAAAGAAACTGAACGCGTTTAAAATGAAATGGGAATTATAAAAACGCTGTCTTCTTTGACGTAGCCTGTCAAATCTTTGCTTCAATAACGTTTGGTTGTAAAGTCTTCACTTTCATTCTAGTGCCGTTACACAATTTAGGAGGAATTAAATTTCTTAAAGCAATAATGGATACTCCTATTTTCAATTTGGAACTGTGTGATGGCAGACCGAGGGCACTCAAAGACTCTAAAACTTCTATAGGATAATTGATAGCGTCTTCTTATTCTATTACTCTGTTAATAGAAAGATATGTAGTACTTGCCCCCGGGACACTTGTCAATATTCTATCATTATTTAATGTGGCCTGGTTTGGTTGATCTGTCAATAATATTGGGATGATGAAATAAGGTCCAGCAGTGATGAAACAGTATTTCATAAATTTCCAGGTAAGATAACTTTTCCTTCTACTTGTTCCGTCCGTAATGTTCCGTCATCAATTTTTGAAATAGACGAAAATCTATTTGGGTTGCCTCCTTTGTATGCCAGTATATTTAATGTAAAATGCGTTGGTATAACTTGTCGCCATAGACTCGAACTCATAAGAGATAATTCAATATCAACCGCCTTCATTACTCGAGTTATTACTGGTAATGTCTGTCTAAAATAACTACAGAAGAGCATTGTGACGTCACCCATGGGCTGCTCGTCTTGTCTTATAACTGTATATTCTGTCCACCGCTTCAAGTGCTTTACGGTTAGGCATTCTGCACTCATTCTATATTATTAAACAGCAATCTCGTAAATCCTTTGCTTTTTTAGTGTTTCTAGAAATGTTGCAAACTAGACTTTCCGTATTGTCAAAATTAATTGTTATTTTAAGCATTGTATGGTTTTCCCTCAATAACAATGTAAGAGGAATTTTGCATTGATTACATATTTCGGCCAAGACAACTTTGGGAGAAATTTTTCCCTGTACCACCGTATGCATCTAGAAAGGATTTCCCCCAAATCAAGAACTACGCTTTAACATACTCGCTCGAATGACCGGCGTGCGTTGCTACACCCCCTATGCGTTAATTGGTTGTTTCTTATAAAAAGCTTTGTTGTAAAATGTGTAATTAATAATTTACAATATATTTTAATATTCTATTGTAACCTAAGCAACTTTAAGAATCATTTGTTCTTGTCAAAAAAATCGGTTCAGTATATTTTGCACCAAATAAAAAAAAATTTAAAAATGGCATAAAACTATCTATATCTGGACAACAGATCCAAATGTAGCAAAGAACCTGACTGTAACTCCATGAGTACAACAAAAAAAAAAACAAAATCATCAAAATTGGTCCAGCCGTTCTCCAGTTTTGCGGGGTCATACTATTTTTTGAGTGCATTTTTATATATATATTATAGATGATCACCCGTAAGAAGATAATGAAGTGGTTCAGGTGGAGGGAGAATTTCTTCTAATTTGAATTTTCCTTGTAAGCAACACATGCCTTTCGATTTGTCCTTGAATTTCAATGTTCACACACTACTGACATAGTACCTATTGTTACTATACGATCGTCCTTGTAAGTCAAGGATCGTAATTCATGGCAGAATTTTCTTTATTTACCCATGAATTAGTAACTCGTGCTGATGATTCTCTCTCTCTCACAGCTCTATATCTAACCCGAGCCTTACTGAGGCGAGCCTCACGTTCCGTTGACGATTCTTCATCTCTTGCTGAACGTACTCTTTTGGCATTCACTATACAACGACCTATGTTCAAACGACGACGTCTTCCAGACATGACTTTATAATTTCTTGATAGTAATAATCAGACTTAAATAAAAAAAATCTAAAATCACATTTGAAGAGACTTTGCTGTGTAAATAATGATAAGCTGGAATATTGTAGTGACAGTAAATGCTTTTTCCATGAATTATAACACTATGCCAACTACATTAATTTTAAAGATATGTATAGTGAAAATAACAGTATTTCTCCACTATTTAATGGATGTTATTATAAATATAAACCTTCCTCTTCAATCACTCTATCTATTAAAAAAAACCGCATCAAAATACGTTGCGTAGATTTAAAGATTTAAGCACACAGACAGAGAATGCGACTTTGTTTTATAATATGTATAGATATAGATATATATATATATGTAATATTGTCCAGGAACACAGCTGTTAAGCCAAGCACTATTTTGTGCTAGCATAAGATATATATATTATAATAATTCACCAAGTTATATTGTTAAATTTCCATCAAATTATATTATATTAAAATTCCACTAAGTTATATTATATTAAATTTCCATCAAATTATATTATATTAAAATTCCATTAAGTTATATTATATTAAATTTCCATCAAATTACACAAAATGAAGCAAACAACTAAAAACTATACATGTTCCCTTGGCTTTTATACACAGAAAGCTTACAAGTAACATTGATCAAACAGAGAGAGGGAGAGCATATGGTAAACTAAACAGGAAAGCTTTCTTCTGTTCCCTCCCTCACATCATTTCTCATACGATCATGACCAAACATACTCCCCCCGTTGGAAGGCTTGGGCTTCCAACAATCATCCTGCTTGGGAAGCAAACACAATTTACGCACTGCCCTTTGTATCCATCCAGTAGCAGTTTGTAACACTGCTACTCGAGCAACACCGTCTGAACCAGAAATTAACTCAGCAACCCTAGCCAATGGCCACTTCAAAGGCGGCAGATTCTCATCCTTCACAAGAACAACATCATTAACTGCAAGCGTTGGTTGAGGGGTGCGCCATTTAGAACGTTGTTGAAGAAGTGTCAAATACTCCTCACGCCAACGCGCCCAGATAACTTGTTGAAGATGAGTAACTCGTTGCCAACGGTCCAATCGATCAAAATTAAGCTTGCAGATCAGGTTCAGCATAGGATGATATAGGCGCAGTACCTAAGAAGTGAGCAGGAGTTAATACGTCAAGATCACCTGGATGCTCTGAAATGGAAAACAATGGGCGTGAATTGATTATTGCTGTGATATGGCACACGAGAGTACGCAAAGCATCGAAATCCAAAATAGTTGAGCCGGCAGCACGATAAAAATGATGTTTCGCAGTTTTTACTGCCGCTTCCCATAAGCCTCCAAAATGTGGGGATCGAGGGGGAATAAAACACCACTCAATGGAATCGACTAGACAAAACTCAAGGACAGCCTGTACATGGTCATCACTCAGGAACAGCCGCCTCAGCTCTGCTAACTCATTTTTTGCTCCAACGAAATTCGTAGCATTATCAGACCAGATCCTTGCTGGTCGACAACGAGTTAAAATGAATCTTTTTAGTGCATTAAGAAATGCTGCTGTAGATAAATCTGTTACAAGTTCGAGATGCACAGCCTTTGTAGCAAAACAGATGAAAAGACTAATGTAACATTTAATTGGCGGCTTGTTGCGCCCTTCACCTCTGTAGAAAAATGGCCCACAATAGTCAATGCCAGTGACCATGAATGGATGCGATGTATTGATACGATCTGCAGGTAAATCTGCCATAATATGCTCTGCCATTTTAGGTTTAGCGCGGAAACATATTGTACATTTCGAAACAACATTTGCGACAGTTTTACGACCACCAATGGGCCAATACTGAAGACGAATTGCAGCCAAAAGTGCACGTGGTCCAGCATGTAAATTACGCAAATGAAAATTTGTAATGATTGCTTGAGTTACAGGATGACGTCGAGGTAATATTATTGGATGTTGAGCTTCAAAATCCAGTGTAGAGTTTTTCAGTCGCCCGCCAATGCGAAGTAATCCGAACTTGTCAAGAAATGGCGCCAATGATGACATCGAACTGGATGATTTGACCTGATTTCCACCCTTTATACTCCCGTAGTCATCCCAAAAGTTCGATATTTGAACTGCGCGCAGCAGCAAGTATGTCCCATTCCGCACATCTTGAACCGTTAAGCTAGAACACCGGATTCTATGTATAAACTTGTAAACGTAAGCGAAAACCCGCTGCAACTTAGGAAAACTGTTTACGAACTTGCAGCTTAACGAAATGTCAGTGGTT
Source organism: Amiota minor (assembly GCA_037043295.1). Taxonomy (NCBI): domain Eukaryota; kingdom Metazoa; phylum Arthropoda; class Insecta; order Diptera; family Drosophilidae; genus Amiota; species Amiota minor. Next base: position 20,707 of record JBAMAW010002598.1, read on the forward strand.
TTAGAAATCCCACCAAAATGCTATGCCGAAGTTCTGATAATGGTTGACTAGGCACGGAGAAATTGGGCCAATCTGTCCTATCACCTGTGAGAAATCTTGGGCCATGAGCCCATAATGATGAACGAACAAGTTCAGTAGGCGTTGCTCCTCGCGATAAAATATCAGCCGGATTTAACTCAGTCGGAATATGGTGCCACTCCATGTCAACTGAAAGATCTTGGATAACTGCAACTCTATTAGAGACGAAAATCTTGAACCTTGAAGCCTCACTGCGAATCCATGCTAATACTACTGCAGAGTCAGACCAGCAGTAGTAACGACAATTAAATAATTTCATCCGCTTGATCTCATCGAGAAGTTGAGTCAACAGTACAGCACCACAAAGCTCTAACTTCGGAATTGTTATGGTTTTTACAGGAGCCACACGTGATTTGGCGCATAAAAGATGTACACTGTATTCGCCTTGGCACCTGGAGACCACATAAACACAGGCTCCATATGACTCACTAGCATCACAAAAACCATGAATCTCCAGAGTACTGTCTGAGGACAATGATCGCCGAGGAAAACGGAATTGCTGAACTTGGTCAAAATCAGCGCAAAAGTGACTCCATACTGTACTAAAAGAGGCTGGTAAACTCTCATCCCAATTGAGCCGTTCTTTCCAGAGATCCTGCATAAAAATTTTAGCTTTCGTTATTACTGGACAAATAAGACCAAGTGGATCATAAAACCGAGCTATGGATGATAAAATGGTGCGCTTGGTACACTTTGAAAAATACTTTGAAGGTGAAAATGAAAAAAGAAAACAATCCGAGACTGGATCCCATGAAAGGCCTAAAGTTTTCTTAATGTCACTGCCATCATGAAATTTGAGAAGGGTTTCTCTTTCATCCATTGGTATGTTTTGAAGCACATTGGAATCGCTGGAACACCATTTCCGTAGCTTGAAATTGCCTTTAGCTAATATACCAGCTGTTTGATGCAATATTTCCAATACCTCTTGAACAGAACTGCCGCCAGTGATGAGATCATCTACGTAAAAATCCCTTCTTAATATTTTAGAGCCAACAGGAAATGATAACTGCTCGTCCATTGACAACTGATGCATAGTACGTATAGACAGAAATGCTGCCGGCTTTGTGCCATAAGTAACGGTGTCCAACTTGTAAACTGAGATTGGATGTTTCGGTGATTCACGCCAAAGAATGCATTGAAGAAAACTATCCTCTGCTGCAACTCGTACACACCGATACATCTTACAAATATCACCTGTGAGAGCAACTGCAACGGTACGAAATCGCAGTAATGTATTGAATAACTTCGCTTGTATGGTAGGACCTGCCATCAGTAAATCATTCAATGAATACCCAGAAGAAGTCACGGCAGAACCATCGAACACGACTCTAAGCTTGGTGGTGGTGCTTTCCTCCTTGATAACACAATGATGAGGCAAAAAATACTTGCAATTATTAAGCGATGCAGCATCAACCAGTGACATATGACCTAAATCAAAATATTCCTTTATGAAAGCTGAATACTGAGCCTTTAACGAAGGGTTACGTTCAAGCTTCTTTTCCAAATTTAAAAATCTACGAAATGCCTGTTGGTACGAGTCACCCAATTGATCCAAATCAGCCCTGAGCGGCAAGCGTACCGAATAGCTACCAGCAGACAAACGTTGAACGTTCGCCTCGAAATGCGCCTCACAATCACGATCATCTCTACTGTGTATAACTTGAACTGCAGAACAATTTTCCAGCTCCCAGAAGCGGCGAATAAGCTCATCGATACGCTCGTCTTCATTCTCATCCGATTCAATAATTGATCGAGTGGCCACAAGAGCTGATTGACTTGAACATGAGCCTCCACCAGATACGACCCAACCAAGACGTGTTTTCTGAAGCAGTGGTAATCCTGTAGTAAGCTTTATCTGTCCAACGCAAAGCAGCTCGAAAAACAAACTGGCTCCAATTAATATATCAATCTGTTGGGACTTAAAGAAATCGGATCAGCCAACTCAATATTCGATGGTATATTCCAAGACGCAGTGTCAATGGTAAATGATGGATGATTCTCCGAAATGGTTGGTGCCACCAATGCTGAAATGCATGCGGAGTACTCCGATGTACGAGAATGGATGTTCAGATTTACGTAGTTACCATCAGAAATGAACGATGCATTACCAATACCAGATACTGTTACAGGTGATTTAAATTTCCGTAGCTGTAACTGATGAGCGAGGCGAGATGTTATTATATGCATTTGGGATCCGGAATCAAGCAAGGCACGGCAAGGAACAAATGATCCAGCATGGGTTTCAACATAGATAACTGCGGTGGCCAACAACACTATGTCAGATCTGAGATTCTGGTTAGCAAGGGGTGGTGAAGGCGTAGATGCGGCCAAAGCAATATGTGATGAAGAGGGCTGAGGCAACGACGAAATAAATTTGCCATCTTGTGCACCAGTTGCACCAGCCTGCGGGGCACTGCCAAAATGCAATAACGTATGATGATGTTTACCACATATTCCACAAGCACCAACATTACAAAATCTCGCCAGATGGCCCCTTTGCAAACAGCACAGGCAAAGACGCAGTCTTCTAGCTTTCTCCATTCGAAACCTGGGTGACAAATTTGCAAATGAAGCACATCTGTACACAGTATGATCACTTGCGCCGCAAAATCCACAATGATTTAAATCATGATTAGTTGCAACCAATGCCTTCCTTGTTACAACATTTTTGCTAGGAGCATATATTTCCATGGCGTGATCTGCAACCTCTAACCTTTGACAACGTTTTTCAAGAAATGTTGTGAACTGGTCACAAGATGGTATCAAGTCTAAAGGGGAAACATCCTCCCAGCTAGCTTGAGTCACCCTATCTAGCTTTTGCAGCAGCGTGTGAATAATGATGCAGCCAGCTATCTGGTCTTCGCTGCCTATCGACCGAAGAGCACGTAGATGAACGTTGACCTTGTCTGAGAATTCACGTAAATCAGCATTGCACCCTTCTCCACATTTTTTAAACTCAGAATCTCAGCGACATGTGCCTGGAATATAAGACGTTTGTTATTAAAGCGTCTATCAAGTAAACTCAAAGCTGCTTCATAGTTATCAGAAGTCATTTCCAAAGATTGAACTGTGTCCAGTGCTGATCCCTGAAGGCATGATAATAGGTGCTGCAGCTTCTCTATATTAGTCAAGTCAGGATCACTGTCTATAACTGTTCTGAACCTGGCAGAAAAAGACGCCCACTCAGTGTATCCACCGCTAAACTCTGGAAGCTTAAGCTGCGGCAGGCGCGAACGATTAGCTAAAACGGCGAATGTGTGTGAGTCATCACTGGAACCCAGCTTGATTGTAGAATGATGGGGCTGCTGGCCCTTGCCGCGTTTTCCAAGTTCACGCTGAATGACCACCTTTATTGACCAAAATGACTTTTCAAATTTTAACTGCATATCATCCTCAGCTTGATCTAACTCAAGTAAGCTGTCATATATAATGTTAAACTTGGGTTGAAGATCAGCTAGCCTGTCACTTAAACCTTGAAGCTCATACTCATCAAGCTCACAAAGTAAGTCAGGACTTGCTTCAGATTTGATTTGGTCTAATCGTTCAAACACAGCAGCAATCTTCTTCATACAGGAGGAAACCTGCTTTTCCATGGCCGCAGGTTCCGATAAGTTCACCTTACTAGCGTTGGTTTCCATTTAGGGTGATAAAAAGTATACCTAGCTGAACTAATAAAATGAATAACTGCGAAAATACAGCAAAACACAAATACTGATAAAACTGTTCTTATATGATAACGTTCCTGAAATGAATTTACCGCTTTTGTTGTAATATTTCTTTGCTATTGAGTCTTCGTTCTTTGTTTTTAGATTATTTTATTATTTTATTCTTGTATTATTTATATTTTTTATTATTTCGTTAAAACAACTTTAACTTTATTTTTCTGTTTTTAGATCACGTCGGGGTCACCAATGTTAAGCCAAGCACTATTTTGTGCTAGCATAAGATATATATATTATAATAATTTCACCAAGTTATATTGTTAAATTTCCATCAAATTATATTATATTAAAATTCCACTAAGTTATATTATATTAAATTTCCATCAAATTATATTATATTAAAATTCCATTAAGTTATATTATATTAAATTTCCATCAAATTACACAAAATGAAGCAAACAACTAAAAACTATACATGTTCCCTTGGCTTTTATACACAGAAAGCTTACAAGTAACATTGATCAAACAGAGAGAGGGAGAGCATATGGTAAACTAAACAGGAAAGCTTTCTTCTGTTCCCTCCCTCACATCATTTCTCATACGATCATGACCAAACAACAGCTGAACCCAAAAAGAGCTGACAACTTCCTGTAAAATCAGCGCAGGTTGCACTGTGGAATATCGATCCCTGGTGATGTTTTCGAGATGAATTGTGATTATCTTCCTCTTTTTTCTTTACGCGCCAATACTAAACAGCTGATGATGACCTAACTAATTTCAAATAGTACTTTTTTGTTTGTCAAAATTGTGTAAAATGCATATAACGAATGAAAAAGGCAGTTGCGGGAAATATTCGACATACTTCAAGTTGTATTAAAATAATGTTATTTTCACGCATTTTCAGTTTTAATTTCTAGCAATTAGCCACAATGTTCCTTATGTTTGTATAACCAAAACAAAAAAACAGCTGTTCAGAACACACAGAATTGAATACTGAATATTAAAAAAATAGATTTTTGCAAGCCCCTGTGGTGATAGTCATTCCGGGCGTAGAACGTGATATTTGGGAATACATAATATGATATTAAAGAAAAAATATATAAGGCATCCACCCGTCTCTGACCCGTTGGAGGTATTTTTTCAAGCTGTGCCCCTACTTACAGCCAATTGTGGTCAGAGACTGAAGGGATGTGAGAGCCAATGAGTGATGTCCATTTCATCTGGTAGCAGTTCATTCCAATTCCCGAAGCCAACGAAGGACGATGATGTAAGCGCAGAGGGCGAGATCTCAGGCGAGAAGACGTGATAGAACTTATTGTGAAGAGTGCATAAAATTCGGAAAGGATAATGTAGGGCATAGTTAGTTGTGCATGTACCTATAGCTAAGGGAATGTAATTTCTAGATGTACGACTAGGGATACGAAAACTAAGTTGGCTTAAAAGCACTGACGAATCAACATTACCAGTAATAAGTTTATGAAGAAAGCTTATACCAAGAGTTATTCGGCGATTTTTCAATGATGGGAGATCTATAAGAAGAAGCCTACTAAAGTATGGATGCAAACGTGCTTCTGTATAGACTCAATTCGGTCTTGATATTTTTTATATTGGGGGCTCCAGAAGATTACGTAAACATCAAAATTGGAGTGAGGTTAGATCCTCTTGTAGTCTAATATGCGAAGAGATATTGTTAAACGATAGGCAGAGTTTGACATCGTTAGCATACATCAGAACACGAGAGTATTTTAAGGAAAAAGATTAAACAATATTGGGCCCAGATGGCTTCCTTGAGGAACATCAGAAGTGACAACAACTGGACTAGAAAGAGTGAAGTTAAATAACACTCGTTGAATTCTATTTTTTAAATATGAAGAAATCCAATAAAGATTTTGTTGCGGGAAACCTAAAAGGTCAAGCTTATGTAAAAGCAGATCATGATTTACGGAGTCAAATGCTTTGCTGAAATCTGTGTAAATGACATCAGTTTGAAATTTTTCGCTGAAACCAAGATGTACAAAAGATGTAAACTCAAATTAGTAGTAGGTGAACGTTTCTTCATAAAAACGTGTTGTCATGGAGAAATAATAGATTTACAGTGGTGATAAAGGGTTGAAGTAATTATTTTTTCAAACAACTTTGAAATTGCCGAAAGTTTTACAATACCTCTGTAATTGGATATGTCAGCTTTGTTACCTTTTTTATGTAGGGGAACTATAAAGATTCAGCACAGTACTTAAGTACACAACAAGGTATTATGTCAGGACCGGGTGAGTAAGTAGATTTCAAAGATTTTATATTGGTAAGAAAACACTCCTCACCAATTACAGGAGAAACAATGTTGTTACATTGGGAAATAAGATAAAGATAACGATTGTAAATATATGATTTAGAAGAATAAGTGGATTGAGAAAATTTTGCGAACAGGTCTGCAATCCCAAATCACAGTAGCCTTTTTCGCCAACTAGATACATCGACGAGAGAAATAATGAAGATTTGTACTTTTCATAAAGCTTTGACTTAATGTGCTTCAGGTTAGAAAGTCTTTTTCGTAAATCAAGGTAGGATTTTAGAACAAACGTAAAGGGGACATAGGTAATGAAAATATTAAAACGAGTTGCATAAGAAAAATTTATAGCAGTAATCATATCACTGCAATTATACAAAGAGGACGAATCAGTTCCAAGGAAGATTGTATTTAATTGGGCAAAGTTTACTTTGCGAAAATAAAACTGCCGCTAACATGTTACGTAGAGGCAGAAAGAGAACAGGTTAAAGAATGGGATATTTCCAATATTGGATGATAAGTATCCTCAGAAAAGCATAAAGGTTGGGATCTTGAAACAGAAGTACCAACAGAATCATTCCTGAAAACAATTTCAAGTAATCTATTCGAATGATTGCCAATTGAGTTCATTTGAAATAAAGAGTGGTCAAATAGGGCGTCCAAGAAATCATGATGCGCTGAAGGAACCATATAATTCGAGGCATCGAAAAATGTTAAAAACAGAGAATCACGGTCTCGGTGTTATTAACTGAGTTCATAGCAATGGCGCCACTGAAATAAATTTCAAAATTGGAATTAGGCGGAATATAATAATATGATATGAAAACAGATTCATAAGGCAACAATAATTTCACACAAATTAATAACTCAATATTAGGTGAACAGTTCAAATCAACAAGTTCAGATCGCAAGTGAGATGCAGCAGTGACAGCCACCACGACGAATAGGGCGATCTGCCCTAAATGTAACAAATTTTGAGAAAAAATTTTATTGCTAATAATACAAGAGTTAAGCCAAGCCTCAGAAAACGCTATATAGCTATAGCTTCAAACGAGAAACCATCCCTATACAAAATGTTAAGTTTAGTAAGGAGACCCCTAATAGTAATAGTATTGAATAGAAAGATTATCAGAACACAAAATTAGTTTTTTTAGATTGTGTTCGAAAGTGGAATTGAACTTGTAGTGGGCACTCTAGCAGATGGTCGAAGTTTTCTTTCTTTTTAAGTTTATGGAGAATAATATACTCCGGCAAAAATTTTGCATCACAAATAGTAGCAAAAATATCGTCCGGAACACTTATTTTGAAAGAGGCAATGTCACGCGGGTTCGAGAAATTAAATTTCTCAACATTCGCCTTAACATTCATTTTGGCTTCAATGCTGCTGCCAACATAGAAATGAAAACATTTCGACCGGATGCAATCACAGTAAGAACAGGTACTAAATTGGAACAAGTCAAGTTAGATGCAGGTAATGGGTAAAGATGCCAATATGGGCTCAGGTACCGACAAAGGAAGGGGTGTATGACTATTAGTGGACACATTACCATTGTTGTCCACCGCAGTGTTCAACGAGGAATGTGAAGCAGGTTTAGACCGTTTGGAAGTAGATGCTACATCAGCATTGTCCTTCACGGTATTGGATGATGTTGGAGAAGTTGGTCTAGACCACTGAGAGGTACATACTTGATCGACAGGTGGAGCAGGTGGACCCATCTGTGATACTGGGTTCCTTGACATAGGCTCAGGAATATGGGAAATTATGGCAGGAGATGGAGGATAATGGCATGTAGAAAAGGGTAAAGAGTGGGGCATAGGAATTGAGGTAGTATTAATAGGAAGGGTAATAATCTCGGGAGATTGAATAGAAATAGATAATGGAGTACGGGTAATCAATGGAGCAGTGACAATAAAAGGGGAGGAGGTGAATCGAAATGATACTAAGTTAATCCACATCCGAATCAAAATCTGAGGAAAGTTGTTTAACTGACCTATTCAGCTTGATAAATCTGATTCTTGGAACAGGACAGCAAGATCACGTCAATCTGCCACAGACACTATTAGATCTGCTAGCAATCTTGTCATGGTCACGACCCATCAGTTCCGCACATTTTAGATGGCAAATATTATCACACTACCAACAATACACGGCCCGTTGAGAATCAATGTCAAATGTATTTTTAATTTTACACGAAATATTCCAACAAATCATTTTCAAGCCAAAACAAAAAAAGAAATTAAACTAGGTATGAGAAAAAAAAAACAAATTAAAAACAAAGACACACAGTATAAACAAAAAATTTGATGAGACACCCTGTTAAAAAAATAAGAAAATAATACTATAAAAAAATTTGAGAAAAAAAGCAAACAAAAATATTAAAAACGGAGCTAACCAAAAACACGTCTGACTCGCCTGAAATTCACCACTTTGTGTTGGCGAACAACGCTATTTGAAATTAAGAAAACGATTCAACTGACACACAAGACAGCTGATCACGGTGCAACCAGTTGACTTCACAACAATAATTTCTGCATTTTCACGTTATGTTCAACAGTAAATGCGTGATTTTCAGCGTTTAATAGACTGACTTAAATGTGAAGTCAAAATAGAGAATGAGCAATTTTCCAGAACGTAACAGGCCAAATTAGCGCTACCTAGTATCTTTGTATCATAAATTATGAGTATGTTATATCATTTTATATTTTACACCTGTACAAGTGAATTATCGCGTCGCTTAACGAAAGGATATATGTAAATACGAGAAACACAAAAGAAAACAAAGAGAAACGTCGGAAGAGGCATTCGCCTCGCGTCAGTTATCCACAGTCAAAGTTGTCTATACGCCATATTATTGTTACTTTTGTTTATTTCAATGACGCCTTCTGAGTAGTGCAGGACAGTACCACAGGACGGGCTGAATGCTTTCTTCTTCTTCCTCGTTTTTGCAGCTACTACAGAAGTACTGGTGAGTAACGTGCAACCTCTGAGCCATTCGCCCCATTGCGCAATGCCCCGTTAAAACTGCTGTCATCATCCGAATCCTTTTCTTATTAAAGTGTGGGACTTCGAATGTCTTTTTTGACTGATAGGAGGGCCAGAGTTATTTAGCGATAGAGCACCCTGGCTCGTTCGCCCATCTCGCCTCTGCTGCCTCCTTAGTGTCTGATACTAACTCCGATAAAATGTCATGCAGGGGACTGCTTACGTCTTTAACTGCCCGAGAGATGGGCAAAGCAAATTCTCTTCCGGCATAATGGAATTGGTAATTTGAACACATTGTGTAAGGTCCTCCCACCGATCGAAAGAATAGAAGCGATACGACTGAAAACTGTAGATATACAACGAATATTTATTTAATGAATTTAATTTACGAATGATTGCAGTTTGGACATAAGTTTTCCCACAACCTGCGTGAGCCATTAAACAAAATACATTGCTACCAGTATCATGATTCAAAACTTCTCGTAAAACACTATCTATAATATTACGTTGTTCATCATTAGCGCTATTAAACATATCTTCAAAAATATTTTCTTCTTCAACGCGGTTAGTGCTATCACTCAAAACAGAATCAACAGGGAAATAAACAGGGATTGGAAGACCAAGTTCTTGACATGAAGTATTAGGAGTCTGAAGAATATCATCGATTATAAGAAGAGTTCGATTATAAGAAATTTCCTGGCTATAGCCTATAAGAAAATCTTCACTCATATCATCCTTGAATTCATTCCATAAAACTAACAGAGTCGCTGGCTATTTAAAAGCAAATATAACTCGCACATATGACGCCCCAAAAGATCTCGATGGGAGATCAACTTCAGAGCCTTTACTGCGAAATCGCTTAGCCAAGCTCGAAAAAAGCTACAAGGAGCTTGTAGAATGCAGTAAAGGTCTCTTTGAATACAGTGATGCTGAAGACTTTGTCGATCCGTCCGTCGATATGGCAGAGTATGAGGAGAAATATTTCATGGCACATGCAGCGTTAACTACTGCTTTAAAAGGCTATGAAGCGGATAGTCAAGCTGAGGAAAAGGACAACTCCATCGCAAACCTTATCTCCCAACAGGCGGAGATTCTGGAAAGATTTCAGAGTGCCTCGATGAACAGTGAGGTTCATTATGAAAGAATTAAAATCCCTATATTCTCGGGTAACTATGAAGATTGGCCGTCCTTTTGTGATCTATTTTCTGACGCAATCGCGGCAAAGGCTAACCTCACAGCTTCGCAAAAGTTTCATTACCTGAAGTCATACTTAACTGGAGATGCATTGAATCTCATAAAAGACATTCAAATCACTGGCGACAATTATCCTCAGGCATGGGAACGTCTTCAAGGAAGGTATGACAAAAGGCCACTGATCATTCGATCTTTCGTGGACAATTTCCTAAGTCTACCGCACACAAGCACATCAAATGTAACCATTCTGCGGAAGATACATGATGGAGGTGACGAAGTGTTGAGGGGATTGACGGCACTTAATTGCACAAGTCGTGATCCGGTCTTAATCTACATATTAGTGAAAAAGCTGGATGATGAAACCAGACAGGCTTGGGCGGAGAAGTCGGAAGGTGAATCTGAAACCATTGATAGTTTCTTGGCATTCTTGTCAAGGCGATGCGATGCTTTAGAGACGCTACAGCCATCACTTGGTACACGAAGTCGACGAGCTATCGCGATCAGCCATGCGAACACAGAGCAGAAGAAACCTTGCAAAGTCTGCAATGCGGCACATGCCATGTACGCATGTAGGGCTTTCAAGGCATTGGATGTTGAAGCCCGCAGAAAGGTATCACAAGAACACAATTTATGCTATAACTGCTTAAGTGATACCCATAGAGCAAATCAATGCAATTCAACATACCGTTGTCGAAAGTGTAAGGGCAAACACCATACCCTTCTTCATATGGAACAAGCCGCCTCTGTTGACCGCACTTTAACTGCTAATCACAATTTGGATTGCAACATACAATCGTCATCATTTGAGAGAGAGCCACTTCCAGCTGCGCTCAATAATTTTTCGTCATACGCTACTTCAAGTACGTTATTACCAACAATCGTTGCCAACATAGTGGACGCTCATGGCAAGCTGTTGAAATGTCGTATGCTGCTCGATTCCGGTTCTACGAAATCATTCATAACCGAATCTTTTGTTCAACGTGCTGGCTTCTCTCGTCAACATGCTCGCTTTTCAGTGTTTGGATTCTCTGTCAATAATGTTGGAGTTACTCGTGGACGAGTTCATATCAATTTAAAATCATGTGTATCTAACCATTCATACAAATTAGATGCACTGATTATGTTAAAATTGACATCCTCACTACCGGCGGAATTGGTCGACATATCCAGCGCTACATGGACTCAAATAAAACGATTAAGATTAGCAGATCCCTCCTTTAATGTACCAGGACCAGTTGATATCATCATTGGGTCGGATCAGCTTTGGAATATCTTCACAGGCGAGCGATTACAATTCGGTGACAAACTACCTATTGCACTTAATTCCATTTTTGGTTGGGTGATCGCAGGGTCTTGCCATGGTATCGCTGGAGATGTTACGATTGCAAATACATACACTGCCGAGCAAGACACGGATACTCTGATACGTACCTTTATGGAGATGGAATCTGTTCAACCGAACACTACCACAGTCAATGCGTCAGAACCTGCTGAAAATCACTTTATTAATACTCACACCAGAGATAAAGCCGGTACGTATGTTTTGCAATATCCATTTAAAGACAAGACCGTGCCTATTGATGCTACGTTGAAGCAAGCAACTCAAAGATTTTACAGTCTAGAACGAAGATTTAATACAGATCCAAATGTTAAACAACAATACGTAAAACTTATAGAAGAATACTTAAAGCTCGGACACATGCAACTAATACCTCACAACGAAGTGGATATTGATGATTCAGAATGCTTCTATTTGTTACATCACGCAGTATTTAACAATGACAGCACCTCAACCAAATGCCGCGTGGTATTTGATGGTTCCTGCAAAGACGAATCAGGATATTCACTTAACGACCGACTACACATTGGCCCACCTATTCAGAGAGACTTGTTTGGGGTGACAATACGTTTTCGACAACATCGATTCGTTTTCACGACCGACATCGAGAAAGTGTTCAGAGGAATCAAAATAGCTCCAATTCATACCAACTTCCAACGCATTGTTTGGCGACCAGACGAACACTTACGGCTGCAGCATTATCGCTTGATGACAGTGACTTATGGTTTATCCCCGTCACCATTCCTAGCAGTTCGTGTTCTGCAACAACTTGCACATGATTACAAAGACACTCACAAAGCAGCAGCAAAGGTTTTGGCTAACGACACATACGTTGATGACATCGCTACTGGTTGCAATTCAATAGAAGAACTCATTGAACTTGAAGATGAAATAATAGATTTACTGTCGAAAGCAAACTTCAATTTGAGGAAATGGTGTTCAAATTGCTGGCCGTTGCTAGACTCCTTGCCGGTGGATGTTCGCGAACATAACCCAGTAGATATTAATAATATATCTGACACTGAAATCCAAAAAATACCTGGGTTAAATTGGAACCCAGCCACCGACGAATTATTTTTAAAATTCAATGATTTATCCTTTAACAAAGCACCAACTAAACGAGTCATACTTTCAGAATTGTCGAAAATTTTTGATCCATTGGGAATTGTTTCTCCAACTATAATCCAGCGTAAGGCAATATTTCAGGAAACCTGGTGTCATAGTCTAAATTGGGACGACGAACTTCCTGAACTTTTATGTACTCGGTGGCATATCTACATGCAAGACCTACCTAAGTTGGCAAAGGTTCGTGTCCCGCGATACATTGCTTGTTCTACGTAACCATTAGAACTACATGTCTAATCAGCAATTGCCTGCGCTGCGGTTGTATACAGCCGAATTTCAACGGACGATGGATATATTGTCAGATTACTTGCTTCACGTACACGAGTGGCCCCTTTGAAACCCATATCGGTCCCACGGCTGGAATTAAACGCTGCAGTATTGGCAACAAGATTGCTGAATCTCGTCAAATCAGCCCTTACCATACCCATCTCCGGGATTCATTGTTGGACAGATTCAGAGATCGTGCTTCATTGGCTAGCTTCTCCACCGAGGAAATGGACAACGTTTGTTTGTAACAGAACGGCTGAAATTCTTGACACTTGCGCCAGAAATGTTTGGCATCACGTGCGCTCGCAAGATAACCCGGCAGATTGTGCTTCGCGCGGACTTTCTGCATCAAAGCTTATAACACATGATCTTTGGTGGTCAGGACCTCGCTGGCTATCACAAACACGACACTTTTGGCCTAAATCGAAATTAGACACAGTAAACCCTTCAGACGCTTCTATTTTGAGGGAAACGAAAAGGGAATATGTACACATCGCAACGCCGGAAGCAAACGGATTTGTGGAACTGATTGAGAGACTATCATCTTGGACTCGACTGATAAGAACCACAGCCTTCTGTCTGCGTTTTATTGACACCTGTCGCAAATGCCATAACTATGCACAACAATCGTCATTTTTAACATCATGTGAACTGAAAATGGCCAGATCCTCAATTCTACGCATTGTTCAAAAAACAGAATTCGCATCAGATTATAAATCGTTGATGGAGGGCCATTAGTTGAACACTAAGTCTAAACTAATAAGACTACTACTGTTTATTGATGACACAGGACTATTGCGTGTGGGTGGTCGCATTCAGCACTCTTTGGTCAACGTTGATGTTAAACATCCAATTATTCTGCCAAGACGTCACCTATATCACTGCTTCTTATTCGACATATTCATGAAGTCCATCTTCATTCTGGAGTAGAGTCTACATTCGTGTTCACGCGCCAACAGTATTGGATTCTCGGCGCGCGGAATATTATTCGAAGTGTTGTTCACCGATGTAAAAAATGTTTCATGTTGAGGCAAGCTTCAGGCGTACCAGTTATGGCCAACTTGCCTTCACCACGAGTTCAAACACATCGAGCTTTTCTTCATTGCGGCCTCGACTATGCGGGCCCATTTACTATAAAAGAGACCAAGGGACGAAATCCAAAATACAGCAAGGCATATTTTGCAATTTTTGTGTGCCTATCAACTAGAGCTATTCACATCGAATTGGTGAGTTATTTATCGACTAACACATTTATTGCTGCGCTTCACCGATTCAGCAGTATTCGTGGAAAACCGACTGATATATATTCTGACAACGGCACCACATTCCATGGCAGTAAGCGAGCACTAAATGAGTTTCAACAACTGGCATTAAAGCAGGCAAAGGATGAACACATTGCAAATGTAATATCAGCAGAAGGTATTACATGGCACTTCATACCACCTTCTTCACCACATTTTGGTGGTATTTGGGAAGCTGGTGTGAAATCTATAAAATTACACCTTCGTCGCGTTATTGGCAGTAACGTGTTGACATTTGAAGAGTATCAAACACTCCTAACACAAATCAGTGCTGTGTTGAACTCTCGGCCCATCTGCTCCGCTGGAGACGATCAATTGGACCCGCTGACCCCTGCACATTTTTTGATTGGAGAAGCCTACTCTACTATACCCGAGCCATCGTTATTAGACACGAATCCAAATCGACTGCTGCGCTGGAAACAGATACAAGCGAAAGTACAAGGTTTTTGGAAACGTTGGCACATGGAATACCTTACTTCTCTACAACAGCGGACAAAATGGCAAACTGATTCACGAAATGTAACTCCAGGTACTCTTGTTGTTTTGAAAGAACCGAACCTACCACCATCCCGATGGGTAATTGGACGTGTTGAAGAAGTGTTTACAGGTGACGACAACAAGGTTCGAGTTGTGTCACTTAAAACTGCCAAAGGAATTCTTAAACGCCCAGTTGCAAAGCTTGCCGTATTACCATTGTGCTGAACAATCGTTCAGGTGGGGCGGTATGTTTAGGAACGCTGGTTTTTTTTGGTTTATGTTTTGTTTCTTTTCTTTGTCATCTATTCCTATGTTAGATCTCGCTCACTTAAAGCTTTCAATAGCTTTAAGCTTTAAGTGAGCTTTCATGTTTCTGTATTCATTTTTGTAAGCTCACTATACTTAAGATCACGTGATGTTTTTTTCAGTTCCTTTATGTTCAACACCACATGAAGGTGGTAAATTTGTGTAGTTCATAACTAATAAAGAAATCATACAGTCCACAGTCGAATTTTGAGTTTATTTGTTTTCGGTCTTGTTATTTAAACCATTCATTTTGTAACAATGGGTCTCAGGTTTGGGGTGATTGTGCTTCCACGCACATAAAAAGATTACAAATTGTGCAGAACAAATTGCTTAAAATGTTACTTAATTTACCATTCCACTTTTCCACTTCCCGGTTATATGAAAAAGCTAAAGTTAAAACAGTTCAGGAAAAAATAGTTCAATACAACGTAAATTTTAATGTTCGCACTTCATTGTAAGTAAAGATTGTATTATTTAAGTGCCAATATCTTAGTTGTTATTTAATTTAAGTTAGTTTTAAGTTATTTTTTAAGTTAGTTTAAGATTTAAATAATCTACTTCAAGGTTTTTTTCCCCCTTTTTTCCTTATTTCATAAATGGTTTGTAAATATAACTTAAGTAAACTAAATATGACTTTTGCATTAGTAAAGTTCTATATACATATATAACTAACCTCCGTAAAAGGTACATTAAGTACACATGTGCCAATCACTAGGAAAGTGGCAAGTGGTGAAAACTGCTTTAGCGCGAATTATGTAATAAATACGATTACGAGCACAATTTTTATTTATTTTGTTATATATTAATGTAATATAAAAAGTTGTTAATTTTTTTAGTAAAAAAATATTTTATATTGTTAAGTTGTTTCTACATAAGTATACTCGAACATATATTGGGTTCTTCTTTCCTTCATTAATTTTTTTGTGATCCATTGAAATTTATACATACATATATCAATTTGTTTAGCATTTCTAACCGTTCGATTTAGTATGGAAAATAAAAATTTTTTGATATAAAAAGTTTGTTAATTATTTATTTTTTTGATTTTGTGTAATAATTAAAATATAATTCGTAGGCCCAAGCAGCTAGTTACTCGTTAAAATTAGTATTAAGTTTAGTATTATATAGTAGATTTAATTATGATAAATAAAAATAAATAAATAAAATAAAATATAATTATAATAATTCAGTCTTATGAAATAAATTCAAAGTGACTCGAATTTAAGCATAAACTTTGTATTCAACTATGTAAACGTAGTACATAAATAGGTATATAAATATATTAAGGATATATACATAAATTATTTAACTATTGATAAAAATCATTGGATGTTTCTATTTGATTTATTTAATAATACAGACGAATTGATAACCTCTTTCTTTTGAAGACGGTTAAAAATAGTAGTAAAGCAATCATACCTTCTTTCTTGTTGTTGGATGTTGTTATACCTTATTTATTCATTTAGTTTTTATAATCATAATATTTGATTGCATACTAGTTGACTCGGTAAACTTTGTTTAGCATTCAAAAAACTTTTGTGCATTTGTTAGTAACGTTGTCCCGCCTG
This sequence comes from Amiota minor, assembly GCA_037043295.1. Taxonomy (NCBI): domain Eukaryota; kingdom Metazoa; phylum Arthropoda; class Insecta; order Diptera; family Drosophilidae; genus Amiota; species Amiota minor. Next base: position 37,291 of record JBAMAW010002598.1, read on the forward strand.
AATGTAAAACAGCAATAAAAGGGCGATTTTAAATGTAAATATAATACACAGCCTTCTAAAATAACACTTCTATGTACACAACATTTGAAGTGGAATCTCCAGGAATGTGCGCATATAAATTATTAGAATTGCTAATACGGGTAAGAGCCACGTATAACTGACCATTCGAAAAGCAACTAAAACTCAAATCTACTTCTGCTACAGAAAGAGTTTGTCCTTGTGTTTTGTTTATTGTTATCGCATAACATAAGCTTACCAGAAACTGAACGCGTTTAAAATGAAATGGAAAGTTATTAGGAATTAGAGGAATTATGGAAACGCTGTCTCCTTTGACGTAGCCTGTCAAAATCTCTGCTTTAATGTTTGGTTGTAAAGCCTCCACTTTTAATATGGTGCCGTTATACAACTTAGGAGGAATTAAATTTCTTAAAGCGATAATGGATACTCCTATTTTAAATTGGAAACTGTGTGATGGCAGACCGGGGGCACTCAAAGACTCTACAAATTCCATACGATAATTGGTAGCGTCTTCTTGTTCCATTACTCTTTTAATTGAACGATATTCAGTACTTTCCCCCGGGACACTTGTCAATACTCTATCATTAATAACTATGGCCTGGTTTTATTACATAAATTTCCAGGTAAGATAACTTTTCCTTCTACTTGTGGATAACACACCGTCACCAATTTTTAACAAAAAGTCGGAAAATTATTGTGCATTTAGGTTGCCTCCTGTGTGGGTCCGCATATTTAATGTTAATTACATTTGTACAATAGGCCGCTATAGACTCGAACTCTTAAGACATGATTCAATTTCAACAGCATTCATTACTCGAGTTATTACTGATAATGTCTATCTAATATCACTATAGAAGAGCATTGTGACGCCACCCATGGGCCGATTGTCCTGTCTTATATCTCGCAATGTTCTGTCCACCACTTCACACACACACACAGCTGTTTTATGTTTACTGTACAGTAGTATATAGTATAGAAAATTCTGAACAAAGGAATGTGAAAACGAAACATTATGGAATTTTGTGAAGTGCAGTGAACGCGCTCCTGCGCTAGTTCCCTATACCACAGGGTAGTTTTTGAAATTTGACGCTAAAAGCCCTGTGAATGCCTACAAAGCTTATACCGACGAAATCGTTTGTGTAGTTTCGTATAATTTCCTATTTTTTGTCTCTCTCTTTTTCATTTTGATTGTTTTTCGTTAGTTTGTATCAACCTTTATAATTCTCAAATGCTTTTTCAAGTGTAGTAAAAATGGAAGAAAAGATTTTACTTATCGTCTGTTGCCTTTCTGATCTCTGGTGGTCCGGAGTGCGGGCTTCAAACCTGTAGTCGATTAGCGTCGAAGTGGTTCGATTCCACCTGAGGGGCGGCTAAATGAATGAATCAATATTTCTTCTTGTATTATTTATTTTGTTTTTTTTTTTTTGTAATATCGTAACAACAAATATATTATATGTAATATATATGTACTTACAGGCACATGCATATGGACATATACATATGTGCATAATTATGAATATTTGAGAAATTTTATATTCGCGAAATTTTTATTTATTTTGATATATTAAAAAAGTTATTGTTAATTTTTTTAGTAAAAAAATAGTTTTTACTGTTAAGTTGTTTCTATTGTACATAAGTATTTTGTTCTTCTTTTCACTAATTTTTTTGTGATGCATTGAAATTTATACATATATACATACATATATCAATTTTTGGTGGTCATGGTGTATGATGTGTCTCTTCTAACCTCTCTACACAACTGCTAACCTCAACCTTCTTGTGGTGTCCACCGTTTTCCACAAATGAGGCAATGGCGACCGAGTTCAGCGGTATATCTGTTCCCCTTTAGCAGTACTGTAGAGCAAATATTACGGTACACTTAGCAAAGCTTGCAAGTTCGGAGGCCTGCTTGCATTAAATTACCTTCGGTACAAGATAGCAACCCTGCCACCGAACTAGGACGCTCTGGTTTAATCTTCCATTACGTCTGAAAATTCATCGATTCGTGTATTTACAATCCTTTGTTAATTAACTTTGTGAATAGACTATGTTTATAAGTTCTTTAAATAGTAAATACGTCATATATCAATTTGTTTAGATATATTTATTTCACATCAATATTAATATTTGTTTTTTAGTACGTAATTGCTTTATTTATTTATATAAACACAGCATTTCTAACCGTTCGATTTAGTATGGAAAATAAAAATTTTTTGATATAAAAAGTTTGGTAATTATTTATTTTTTGATTTTGTGTAATAATTAAAATATAAATATAATAATTCAGTCTTATCAAATAAATTAAAAGTGACTCGAATTTCAGCATAAACTTTGTATTCAACTATGTAAACATAGTACATAAATAGGTATATAAAAAAATTAAGTATATATAAATTGTTTAACCACATAAAAATCATTGGATGTTTCGATTTGATTTATTTAATAATACAGAATAATTGATAATCTTTTTTTTTTTTTGGATATCGGTTAAAAATAGTAATAAAGTAAATCATACTTTGTTTCTTGTTGTTGCATGTTGTTGTACCTTATTTATTCATTTAGTTTTTGTAATCATAATATTTGATTGCACACTAGTTGTTTAGCATTCAAAAAACTTTTGTGGATTTGTTAACGTTGTCCCGCCTGAATGTAAAACAATATACGATTTAAAGAATTATAGACGACTTGGCCACTGTAAGGGCGATTTTAAATTTAAATATAATATACATCCTTCTTGAATAACGCTTCTATGTACACAACAATTGAAGTTGAATCTCCAGGAATGTGCGCATATACTTACATTATTAGAATTGATAATACGGGAAAGGGCCACGTATAACTGACCATGCGAAAAGCAACTAACAATCAAATCTACTTCTGCTACAGAAAGAGTTTGTCCTTGTGCTTTGTTTATTGTCATCGCGTAACATAAGCTTACCAGAAACTGAACGCGTTTAAAATGAAATGGAAAATTATTGGGAATTAGAGGAATTATGGAAACGCTGCCACCTTTGGCGTAGCCTGTCAAAATCTCTGTTTTAATGTTTGGTTGTAAAATATTCACTTATAATTAATATATATATATATATATATACAATTTAGGAGGACTTAAATTTTTTCAAAGGAGATTGGCAATCCTATTTTAAATTTGATACTGTGTGGTAGCGTCTTCTTGTTTCATTACCCTTTTAATTGAACGATATTCAGTACTTTCACCCAGGATACTTGTCAATATTCTATCATTAATAACTATGGCCTGGTTTTATTACATAAATTTCCAGGTAGGATACCTTTTCCTTCTGTTTGTGGATATTTTCCGTCACCAATTTTTAGCAAAAAGTCGGAAAATTATTGTGCATTTAGGTTGCCTCCTGTGTGGGTCCGCATATTTAATGTGGATTTCCCCCAAATTAATAGCTACGCTTTGACATACTCGCTCGAATGAACTATAATATATATATTATATTGTTCAGAAACCCAACTGAACCCAGAAATAGCTGACAACTTCCTGTAAAATCAGCGCAGGAATATTTATTCATGGAGATGTTTTCGAGATGCATTGTGATTATCTTCCTCTTTTTTCTTTTCTCGCCAATACTAAACAGCTGATGATGATCTTATTGAATTTCAAATTATATTTTTTTTAAATTAAAATTATCTAAGGTGTATATCACGAATAAAAAGGGAGTTGCGGGAAATATACACACTGCCAATTGTATTAAATAAAATATTATTTTCACGCATTTTCAGTTTTAATTTCAAACAATTAGCCACAATGTTCCTTATGTTTGTATAATCAAAACAAAAAAACAGCTGTTCAGAACACACAGAATTCAATACTCAATAACAAAAAAAAAAATTGGGGTCTTCACTCTAACGTCAATTTGGCGTTTATTTAGTTTATGCAGTGTATAGTATACGATATATAAACTAACTCCATACGAAAAAAAATATATGCTCAGCCGTACATATAATCGACGATTGATTAGGGTAAACCTCATATACTGCGGCCTGCCGACTTATTGAATTTTTAAAGAATGGACAAGTCTGCCAAATCCAGGGTATTTTGAAGGGTTTCTTTTCAGTTTAAAATGTTTGTTTACATTTGCACATACGAAAACAGCCGCTTCACACTGATACACAGAAAAATCAAAACAGTGCGTTCACACCATTGTGTATCAAATACACATTGAGTATATTGTAACGTTACAGTGAAGACCCTGAATATATTTTTGCAAGCCCCGTGTGTGACAGTCATCATGGGCGTCAACTCGCACACCAACATCTCCTCGAAGGTAAAAGCCAATCGCCTTGTCCATTCTGTGGTCATTCCTTGTCTTCGAAAACATTCTAACGTCCAGATTAATCCAATATCCTTTCCACGATAATTTTAGCAAAACAGTATCCTTCATCAAATCCTGTGGCCTTAGTAATTTAATTTAATCCTTTTGATGTGTAAACATCTTCCGGCTCAGGGGGTAAAAATCTCGTTTCACAATACAGATGTAAAACAGAGTAAGACGGAATCGGTGTAAAGTATATGAGAGTGCATTGGTGCAAAAATCGAAAAAAAATTTATATTCACTGAAAAAATGTAGGAATAATTTTCATATAAAGCAGCACACTCTATTTATACTAAATCAAATAACTTGGATTTTATATGTGCGAAATCCTCTCTTTCTCTCTTTCATTATAATTATAATATGATTTGCAATTTAAAACAAACCACGATTTCTCTAAGTGCTTCTCAATGAGTATTAAATCGTACGGCAAACAACAACAAAATTTACGTTATCGCGAAAATGTATAAGACAAAATGCAGAGAAAGAACGAAATAGTAAAAAAAATGTTTACTTGTGTGTGTGTATTGTAGCTGCGTGCAATGTACGTACACAGAATGCTCATGCTATGCTTAAGAGTTTTACAAAAACAAATGAGCATGATGAGCTTAGGCACCTCTGGTGAACATTGCACGCTTGAAATATATAATTTGTAATGAGCTAGAGAGAGATAGAAAGTATGTTTGCGTCCGTCGCACTTACTGAAACCTCTATCATTGACTTTCTGTCATTAAACTGCTGATTAATGTATTATTAATTGCAACAGCATTGACAGCATATAAGCAAAACAAAGCAAAATGCAGGTAATAATTAATTCTATTACAAACTCAAAATTCAATAATATAATTAAATAAATTAAAACTAATATAGAGAACATTAGAAGAAAGAAGGGCCAGAAACGCTGCATATCAACGGACCTATAGAGCGAGAAGAACAACAACAACAACAGGTGTAACTACCACAACAGGGTGGAGATTTTAAATCAAACTTTTCAAACCCACAGTCGCAAGCCCTATCGAAATTTTTAATTGACATTTTCCATTTAAATATGAGTAATTCTCCACAATCCCTAACAACTAATAATTCCACTACTATAGATCCATTTTTTCATAGATTTTTAAATACAGTAGAGTATTCATATGTGTGTTTACCTATTCTTATTCTTGTAGAACTCGACAGTTATCGAACTTGATTCACAAAAAATCGATAAATAAACAAAAAAAATTTACAAAATAGAAAACCAACTTAAAACAAAAAATATTCTAAATCAAAAATGCACTAAAAATTATTATTTATTTATTTGTTAGTATTAATTATTATATTTATAAAAACACTAAAAATTAAAAATAACTAATTGCGTATTCTTGTGGAGATGTTGAGCAAAGTCCATTTCTATGACATATCGATACAAGTAATCAAATGCAACAGGTGCAACAAGCGTCGTAGACTTCTCAAAATGCATGCAAATATGGCGAACCATGAATTTACTGTGGAACTCATTGAAATATATCCATCAGTTATTATATTACCACTTTTAAATAGATAAATATGAACAATATATAAACAAACAGTGTTCAGTGTTGTACAAAAACTCTGAAACGATTGACAACATTAAGATTTGAACTGATCGTGTAAAAACGAGCATGTTGTCAGTCCATTTCGATTTCTGAACCAATAGTCCATTTCGATGACAAATCGATAAATGCA